>NNCF01126220.1:384258-410256 GCA_002313205.1 Laupala kohalensis | reverse complement strand
GGTCACTTGACTTGCTGGATCTGCCACTGGTACAGAATCACCCAATGATGTTTTTTTAATTTCGAAGTAAAATGAATAATAGAATACGAGAAAAACTTGCTTCATGCGGTTATTTCCAAATCTCACTAAACACTTTAAATCAGTGAAAGTATATTCTATTAACCTGATTTTCGGTCATTTTCATTAACAATAATTTGTAATGTTTCTTTTTGCGTTTTGGTCTTGAAGAAATGAAAACTTCTATTTACAACACGCTAACGTTTCGACGTTCTTGAATTAAAAAACGTTGGCATGCTGTAAATAAATTTTCATTTCTTCAAGACCAAAAACAAAACAAAAAAACAAAAAACAACCTTTACTAATTAGTGAAAGTATAGCAACAGAAAGGTTTCCATTTAACGTAGGCTCAGATTTAAAAAAAAACTCTGGTTTCCATAAAATATTAAATTATTATGTGTATAACAGTTGACTTACAGATTTCTGTAATAGCGCAGAATGAATAAACCGACCGTATAAGAGTTCGTTATGAAACTGACGTTTTATTTCAATATCACAAATGTATCACTTTTTATGTAAAAATAAATGATTGATTTTTTTATTAGGAACAGATACTCAAGAGTGCTTCAATGGAGAGAATTCTGTTTTTAGTGAGGAGGCGAAGGCGAAACTACAAATTGCCTATTAATAACTTAATATTAATTCAAATCATAACTATAAAGCACTTGCGGGAGGGAATTCTCCACTGCCCTCATGCATCCCACCCATCTTGTAGATAAGGGCATTTTCCTCTATTTCCGCTCCGTTAATTTACGACAACGGGACGACCCCTCTTAACCTTTTAAAGGTCGGGTGGGGTGTCACAATACCCCACGTATCTATTATTGCTAATTTTGATACATAAGTTTATCTCGTGAGTTAAATACTTTCTCAAGGGCTCTAATGACCTTTGATGTTGACGAGCCCTAAAGCCCCAAAAAAAAAAAAAATACTTTCTGTACATTGTTAACAATCTATTACGGGCTGATAGCTTCTCTTTTCGCTGGAACTGTCGATATCTACGCGCTGATAAGTTTTAACTCATAACTTACAAATACCTACTCGTAGAGAAAGGGTTGTATTATCTACTGTCAAGAGAAAGTGGAAACAGACCGCAACTCGAACCCGGGATTCCTCCTACCACAGCACCACCAACCTCCACTCCCAAAACCCGTAACACTATATTCACCCGGCCTGCCATTGTGAAGGTTTGTTATCTAACGCCGATCTATAAATCCCCTTCCGCACGCAGAAATTCCACACCGCGCTTGCCAAGCCCCAGCGGTGGCGCAGGTGGTAGTGTTGTCGCTCACCACCAAGTCATCCCGGGTTCGATTCCCGATGGGGTCTTTCACATAATGTCCCATTTCCCTACTGAAAAGCAAACCTTCCTTCCTCTCTCCAGCTCCACCTAGTATCAATAACTATTACTAACTACTTTACGTAGGCCAAGATGTTGGTAAACCCAGTTAACCGGCCCACCTACTAACATAGACCTACCACTCAACTCGTACCTCCTATCGCTCCATGTAGATAAGCAACAATGGCACGCTACATTTCCCATTTACAAATACAACAATATAACCGCGCTCGCGCGATCGGCCAATTAGCGGAGAGTTAGTTCCCGCGACAGTAACCAGGGCGCGCCAGTGGCGACGCCAATCAATAAGCGCCGAGCACGCCCTCCCCCGCGAGCCTACACTCCATCGCTCCGCGAGCGGGCAATTAAACATTCGAAGTCATTAGTGAAGTAACGAGCACGTCGATACATTATTCATAAGAAGCGCGGCGCGGTGGTTCGACATCGCAGTGCGCTGCGGATCGCGGAGTACTACGTCGCGAACAGCTACGAGACGACCCGCGGAGAAACGACGTCACGATCTGCAGGATAATGACGGAGGAACAGCGCGTCGGCGGAGGTGTAGAACGAGAAGAAGCAAATGGAATCGGGGAGACGAATCTGGTGGCGGGTAATGTTTGCATCTAGAGTGAATCAACTTTGCGTTCGTGAAGAGGAGGAATCGGTTGAAACCACAGATGAGCAAAGGGGAGGTCAGTCATCACTCCCGATGAACTCGACGATAGCAATTTTACTTTAATCTCTAAAAAAAATTATAAATGTGCATAAAGTTATATTTTTTTTCTCCGATTTTGAATATTGTGAACTAAACGATTACGAACAAGATAAGATAATTATAATCCACAACTTTCGAGGACTTGCTCGGTGTGCGGGGTCGCGGGGGGGGGGCGGTTGCAATAACTACGGTCAAGTGAAAAAATTGCGACGGACCGGGATTCGAGTCCGGGAATGGTGTACGAGCTTGGTGAATCGAGGCGGGTGGTGCAGTGGTAGCACACCTGCAGACATAGCAGGAGGTCCCGGGTTCGAATCAATGTCCATCGCCTCCTGGAGGAAGATAATGCAAGATAAGATGTTTGTTAATCCCATTCCTTTCCATCCACCCTTCAGAACTCTGAACTTCACAATTTCTGAACAATCAAAGTTAAAGAGTTACCACTATTACCCAAACGAATTAATGACGTAAGTGAAGAATTCTTTGCTTTACCGTAATGAGGTGATATTCTTATACTCGCTCTAGGAATACGACACCCCAGGATAGATTTAGAGTTCATTTCAAAACATTTCAAACTTCGGTTAAGTCAAATTCTCAGAGAGGCATCCACCCCAAAAGATTGTGTCCCTTCGCTTTAATCAGAAAGTACAGATAATTGAACTGTTAACATATCAATAATATATTATCCGTTATAAATATAAACATTCGATACTATCTCGTAAATATATTGTAGTGGTAAAAACAGAAGCGAGGTCTCTCCACATCACTGTAGAATTGATCCGAAGAGACGAACTCCAAAAGTTCCGTCGTGTTATACAGCATTTAAATAATGTATGTATGTACGTTTATGCATATGCTTCTGCGTAACCAATTTTACTACCTCGACAACTGTTATTCGAAAATAAGAAAAAAAAACTTGAGAAACTTATTTAGTGGTGCTTGGAAACATACTTCTGAACTATGGTCTAAATTAAAACTTCAATGAATAAAAGAGGAATCTCATAAACAATCAAAACTGAGGATGGGTGAAATATCAGTAGGGACTTATCCATCAACACACAACAATATTTCAACTAGTCTTATACATCCACTGGGTTGTTACCATTATTTGATAAATTTATTCTTTGGATTATTGAGAATGTGAGAAGAAGATGATGGTCAATGTCCACCACGGATCATGAATAAGACATGCGAATCCTCTTTTTCCCATCGATTCTTGATGTGACTTGAAGTCACCAGCTGAAACTCTGTATGAAGTGATAGAGAAAGATATCTTCACGGGAGTAGAACTTAAGGTTATCGGAGTTCATCAGCTGTCGATAATCTCCTGTAGCCACGAGATTATAATGGCACTTTAAAAAATAGTTAGATATACGCGGAGTTCCGAGATGTTGAGGAAAACGTATTTTCATACGATATCTGACGTCGAAGTAAAATTTTGAAAATTAAATCTTCAAGGTCGTTAAAAAATTTAACAAGAATTGGGATTGACTACATTCTACATTTAGACGCAAATATGACCTCACGAAAGATGTTCATGTGTCCTTCCCGATGAACCTAGTAGCAAAGTTCGTGATGTGAGGTGCACTGAGGAGAATTTGTGGGACAGGAGAAAAATAATTTTTCAAATCACGCAGGGTAATTGAAGGCAAGTTTCGACTAAACGTCCACAGCTGTCACCGTTTCCAAGAGAATACTAAATGTTTCAGTTCTTTTTTTCTGAACGTTGGTGTAATTTGAATCGCAATTACGCGTATTACTGAATTCGTCACCAGTACAAGAGGTACTATTAGATGAATCTTAGAAATGTGACAGGAAAGCGGATATACGAATGACTTATATGAAAATAATACAATCCATTGTATGAGGAATTCAATGTAGAGAATACTTAGTTGCAGATGAGGAATAAGGAAATAACTATGTAATGTAAAAGTTCATCCACACACGCTTAATTTTAAGTCGAAACATACTTCATTACACTGGCCAAAATATATTGTTTTATCCACGGTTGTTATTATTATTATTATTAGTAGTAGTAGTAGTATTTTCATGAACTTTTTTTCCACAACTTGTAATTGGATTCAAGTAAGGTGCGGGATAAACCAAGCACCCTCACCTCAAACAATGTCACTCAAAAATATCCTCACTCAAACAATGTCAATTTAAAAATATCCTGACTATTCTAGAGGTGTTAAGGATGGCTGCATTTTGTAAAGTTAGAAATATGTGTTTTGGGAGAAGAAACCGATTGATGCTCAGATACAGACCGTGAGGGATGACTCCAGTAGTGGACTATATATATACACACACTCCATATTCCATAAGCGAAGAATTTCTGTTTTCAAATCTTCATATTTTTGGATTTTATCATTGTAAGTAGTTTGTAGGTTGTGGGTGTTGGTTACTGCAATGTCTATGATGTGATTTTCTTGAGTTTGTCTATTAGAACAATATCTGGTCTGTTATGATGGATTGTCTTGTCGGTGAGGATTGATCTATCAAAATATATTTTGTACCTGCTGTTCTCTGGAATGGATTTCGGGAAGTACTTGTAGTACGGGACAGTGTCTTCTATTAGTCCATACTTCCCGGAGAGTTTCTGATGGATAATATTAGCAACCAGATTGTGTCTGAGGGTGTAATGTGCCTGTGCTAATAGAGTGCATCCGCCTGTGATGTGTTGAGGAGTTTCTGGTTCAATTTTGTACCTCCTACATTTGTCATCTGCTATGTCAGGGTCTTGCAATATAAATTTTCTATACTTTTTGTGCGTATTAATTGGTCTTGAATTGCCATGATAAATCCCNTCTGTTTTCAAATCTTCATATTTTTGGATTTTATCATTGTAAGTAGTTTGTAGGTTGTGGGTGTTGGTTACTGCAATGTCTATGATGTAAATATAAATATAAAGTATATAAATATTCTTATTCAAGTAAAGAATCTTAAGACTTTTGTGCAACTGTTTTGATATTACACCAGTGGCTGACAAAACAATTGGCACAATGCACACTTTATGGAGCTTTCATATCTTCTTGATTTCGTTACTCAGGTCCACATACTTGGTTTTCTTTTCAACTATTGTTTTCTCAATATTATGTGGGTTTGGCACTGCTATGTCAATCAAAATCGCAGTTTTCTACCTCTTTTCGCGTAGCACTATGTCGGGTCTATTGTTAGGGACACATCTGTCTGTAATTATAGATCTGTCATAATACAAAGTAAATCTGTTTCCAATACAGGAGATGGAATATATTTATAATATGGAGAACTCTCTTTTAACAGTTCGAATTAATGCCTAAGCTCTGGTGAATAATAGCAACCACTTGGTTATTATTATTAGTAATAATAATAATATTTTCCATCTTGTTCACGACTTTCTTTCGGTTTCTTGCGGTTGGAGGAGTCAGAGACTCGTCTTAACCCCATTTACGATAATTTTGTTTTGGAGAGAAACATCAAGGAGTTATCATCAAACATCAAATGTATTAGAATTGCCGAACTATGCGGGAAGTGTTTAGGATAACATTTTTGCACGAGTTGGAAGTTTTGTGGTTTGAGTTCCAGTTCTTGCAACGATTTGAACAGGTTATTTGGACCATGTTTGAAAGTATAATTGGGATTACTCTCACTCAGTAATATTTCCACATGTAAAGGGCTCTAAATACCTCGACGTTGACGAGCCCTAAAGCTACACACACAAAAAAATCCACGTTTCCTCAATTTCGAAGCAAAGGTCAATGTACTTTGTAATTTTATTTGTACGATAGTTCCAGATTGTTGTTGCAATGGTGATGGCGATATCTATGAATACTTCTATTTCTCTGCATTTCTTGACTACTGTATCCGGTCTATTGTGCTACAACCTTGTATGTTATGTTGGTTTTATCCCAATATATTTAATAATTTTCATTTTCAAGAATGGTGGATGATTCATATTGGTAGCAGTGTATCATATTTTTCTGTAGTTTGTATTTCAATGCTAATTCGTGATGAACGATTTTTCCCACTTGATCATGCCTGAATTTGTAATCACACTGTGCTATAACATGGCAACCTCCTATGATATGGTGTATTGTTTTAGTTTCCCTTTTCCATCTTTGACAAGTCCGGTTGGTATTAATATTGGGGTTTTAGGGCTCGCCAACAACTAGGTCATTAAAGCCCTCACGGATAACGGTGATGGGAAAGAGCAGACAACAGTTGACGAATATATTAAATTAAAATACGAGCAAAGTTCTGATCTTATTAAGTTTTGTAACAAAATAAAGTAAAGAAGGAAAGGAAAAGGGGCAAAAGATGGAAACTTAAACATTTTCTGCAGTCAGTTAGTAGGTGACGCACTGTCAAAGAAGAACCACACTCGTCACATACAGGTGATCAACTTGCATGAGATACCGATGAGTGTCCCTTTTCCACGATGCCCTTCCAAAAAATTTTAGTTATTCGCAGGATTAATCTCCACCCAAATTTCCCTGAGTAATTAGGTGATGAAAAATTCAGTTCAACTTTCCCAAAGAGAATTCTTCATTCCATTTCTTGTTAGTGTTCCGGAAGCGGCAGAACCCAAGACCGTGACCAAGAAACGGAGCAAAAGTTTAACATGAAAAAGTTCACAACTGAAATAATGTATCTGTGCAAGACAGCAAAGGAACATGTGTCAAGTGCCGTTTCTTTACAAGTCAGAAACTGCGGCAGCTTCACTAGACGTGAAGAACACGCTAAGGAAGAAAACGAAAGAAAGAAAAGAAGGAAGAAAAAAAACGTACTACACAGAGGTCTCAAGGTGCCAGCAATTTCGCTTGTCAGATATAATAAAAAAGATCTAGAGAAGTTTCCAAATCTTTGAAATTTTTAAGTTTTTTCCTTTGGAAAAGTTTTGCGTCGACAGACAAGAACGAAACACAGAGCGGTATTTTCCGAACAAACCTCCGAGTTTTGACGACGGATATCCCAGTGAACAGCGCGGATTTAAGTTGGAGAGTCTTACTGAAATATCTTAGGACGTGTTCAATTTTTAAGAAGAATTTTTACTCAGACTATACTGTCATCATTCACTTTCAGAAATTAGTACTTTCTAACTGATTTTCTGTTTTTTTTAAATAGTTCCGAATGCACTAATTAATAATTCAACAAGCAAAAACCCGTGGTATGGGATAAGAGGGGACCAGCACCCCAAGTTACTCAATTAATGGAGATGTATACTTATTTTCTTTATTATTATTATTGTTTTAAAACATAACAATATTAGTAACGAGGAAAAACATGATTTAATTTGTATCTATTAGATATTGAAAATATAGTGCAAATAATATTCGAGAACTCGCTTGGCTCGTTTGAAACGCATAAGAACTTGTACTGACATGACAGCCCGGCTCAATGTGATTTATGACATCTCACCTCAGAAAAAGTGAGTTAGCTTTCTGAAAAGTACGGTGACCTATAGAGAAAAGTGATGTAAAAATACTACGGAAAATACTACAAATCATAATAGACTTCCATCACTTACGTGATTTAAAAGTTTTTTTATTTTTTTTATTTAGCGTTTTCTCCACAAGACGCCATGTATTACACCGCCCATTATAATTGCAATTATTCATTTAAATGGTCTCGTTATCTCGGAAAGAAAAAAAAAAGATGAAATAATTGGAAATCTTTTAGGACACTAACGTACGATATATTTTTCTGATTTGCTCCGGTTACTCAAAAAAAGGAACTACAATATTCTGGGACATTCGCGTATTTATGTACTGTGTGACAGGCATTACTTGTAAATCATAGTTTTTTATTCACACAATGTCATTTGTGGGAAATCATTGGTAGCCAGTAAATTACTGTGACGTAAAACTGGGAATGACAGGCAGTAGTTATCGTAGTTTAAAATTCTGTAACTAAAAATTCCTTCAACAGAAAACTTGTGGAAAAGAAAATGCAACATGAAAAACATTCATGTAATATAATATGAACAGTGTCGAAGAAGTAATAAAGGAAATAATAAAAGGATTGTTTTCAAAATATTTCTCTGTGGCAAAGCAATGGATTCAAATATAAAAACCCTATCAATGTAAAATTGTCATGACTGCACAATGTCTCGAGAACGGTAACATTATTTTTTTGCTGTGTTTTCCACGTTTTGCGATCCATGGTGTGAGGTTTATACTCCCTTGAAAGAGGCAGGAATTTTCGCAATAATTACTACAACACATTAATTCCCCATCTCTATAACTTACTGTATTTTCCTTACTGCGGATCCAATTGATGTGATTCACGAACTATTATAACTTCAGACTGTATTACGGTCTGAAAAATTCATTATTATTAAATACATACTATTATATATTACTACTCAAATCTCGATTCATTTCCGTCAAAATCCAGGAAAGGGAATTTCCACATTACTAATTTTTACTATGAAAAATTGATATCCAATTTTAATTTATTGTTTAGGAAATATATATTATAATAGTAGTTAGATACTTAAAATTAATATCATTCTCAAGGATCAGATGTTCCAAACACGGTCAGCAGGACCCAGTAAGCTTCCGTACCCAGTCTACCAATNGGACCCAGTAAGCTTCCGTACCCAGTCAACATTACATTCAATTTGAAGTCTTCATTGACATTGACAACTGGGCTTACAAGTGAATGAGGCGGCGCAATTTGTTGCGCAACAGCGCGTTTTGATGAAGTCCCGAGTTTGAATCTCGGGTCCCGACTTCCATTTCATTCAATATAATAATTAACGGTTTCACAACAGTAGTAACGACCTTGTGAGGGCAAAAGAAAAGAAAAACATTACTGGAGATTATGAACAACGATTTACAGCCCCAAGTTCTCAAGTTGTCCATTGAGCTCCAGAAGTAACAGCGATCACCGGACGATAAATTCCTTACTAATCATTGGTGCGCTGCAGGACATTACTGAGAAAATCAATAAAATGAGTCGTTTGCAAGAGAATACTCAAGGTGGAGGAAAAGTATCCCTCGAAAAGAATCAATATAATGACATACAGCCGGACATTCCTCCGAAATTGACTCGTAATTGATAAGCATAGCTACTCGTTTGCTTTTACGATTATTGTTTACGACTAATGAGAAATATGATACGCCAAAAAAATAGAGCTTTTAAAATGATCGAGCACGTATGGAAACCATATGGAAACAAAAAAATTTATTTAAAAAAAATATCGGACGGTGACTGTCTACTTCCCTCACTCTGTTGCGAGACGTCTTGACCCTGAGATACTCCCTGGCAATGGCGGATCTAGACCACACTCAAGGTGGGGGCTAACTGGGGAACAGTTTTGTTTAAAAATTATGATGTTACAACACCAATTTTATAAACATTACCTTTAATAAAATGCATCAAATAAATAATTAACAATTAACCATCTAGTATTATTAATAACAATAGCGTTTATTTATTAAAGTTATTAATCTGGTATGATTTAATTAATCTGGTATTATTAATAACAAAAGCAATTATATTATTAATATCAATAACAACTATAACTAAAACCAATTATTAATCTGGTAACACTTCTAACATATAAAATTGAAGTTGATAAATGACATACTTTGTTAGATCCCCCACTGCTCCCCGACATCACCTTTCACTCACACTAACATCCTTACTCTTGGTGTCCAGAATGATAAACCAATTGTATCTTAGGGCAAAGTATTTTTTTTTATATCATGGACGTAAAAGAAAATAAATAAGTTTAATTTTAGATTTTAACAAAATTTTTAAGAAAAATTAGACCAAAGAACAACCATATTCAAGCGTTCCATATTGACGTTGACAACAGCAGTTTAATTATCTCAGACAAAATAAAAGGTCAGCGATTGCGTAAGACAGAAGCCAAACGACGTCTGATTACAGACTAAAGTTACTACAAGACATCTGGTTGATTACAAGTGTACACATAACCGTCCGCGTGGGGTATAGACTGACATATTGGAGTATTCTATTGAGTAGAAATATTTCGCATATAACAAGGCAGCCCTAACACAGGTGATTGTTTTTTTTTATAAGGCATTTGAGAGTAAAACATATCCACATTATGCGGAATGAAGGAAGAAGAAGAAGAAATAATAATTTGGAGATACTATACTATAAATAGTAAAATTTATTAATAAACGTCAATTTTGTTTTTCGAATTTTCTTGATGTGACATATTACTAATACTCACAGTTAGTTCGAAATTTAAGCATCTAGGGCAGAAACGTGAGCTAACTAACCCGTCCCCTGTGGGCCTTCTTTTTGTGATTAATTTCATTGAAAGGTTTTATTATTTTTTTCCCTTGATCTTTCATTTTTAGTATTAGTCAGTCACCAAATACGACATTGTAGTACTCACTCAATCATTTTCCCATTCCTACTCCCATTCAAACGCGTTCTCCCTACTCTTTCTCAATTTACTCTTTCATTACTTGAACCCCCGCAACCCCGTCACAAACCTTCAATTGACCGACGAATCGCACTTCTATACAGTTGATCGATGATTAATTGCTCGGTTATTAGCAACGCTGCGCTGGCGTAAACCTACAATCCTCAAAAATTGCTTTCGATAAAAAAGGTTCAGTTTTTTCGCTTTTTTTCTCCGTTGATTGCGACGAAAATGCGAGCAGTGTGCGCGCGATATTAATAAAACCTGTCGCTCCCCAAAGAATGGAATGCAGAACATACAGTAACATACAGAACTTAATGAAAAATACAGAAGAGCGAGGTAAATATTCAAAAATATGCACGAAATAATAGGTGTATCATAAAATAATGTTTCTCCCGACATTACACCTGGCAAAATCAAATCAATAAAATCAAATCTGTAAGAGTTGGATGAAAATATTTGAAAAGGAAACGAAAAAAAAAAAAATTTTTTTTTTAGAAAATCTCAATTGGAAGAGGAATTAGCAAGTATAAGATTATAAAACAGAACTAAAAACCAACGAGGAGAATTTGAACAATGATAAACAATTCATTATCCTGTAATTAATGGTGCATTGTTGTTTTATATAATTAAAACAATCAACCGAGCGAAGAATACCGAAAACATTCATGTTGATGGAAGAGCACCCTCAGTGGCTTGGTTGCACAGCATTCAAAATAGGATATACAATAAATATTTAGCAATAAAGTTTGTATCAAGAGAAGTTTTTGGAGACACCAACCATCGAAATCTACATACTTCACGGCGAAAGAACGGTAACGAGATACATCGAATGGAGCGAGAGGGTGTTGTCATGTCTGCTGCGGGGCGTGGCCGAGCAAAGATCCACCCATTCCAGACGTCATATTGTGGCACCCAGATAAAAGATACTATAACCTGAAGAAAATCTAACATCAAGCAGCCTCCTAGCGATTGAAGGTTAGAGATCAAACCCTCTGTCCGTCACATTTGATTTATCAATTACTGCCTGTTCCTTTGACCATCTGAACGTAAATCCACTAAGATTCTACTGACACGAGTAAACTGTCCATATGTCTACTGTGAGAGGACAAGTCAATCTCGCAAAGCTGGCATTTAATTCTCGACTTACACGTGTTCTTATGGCTCCTCCCTCATTGCTATTCTTGCGCCGCGAGTACAGTAATACAGACGTACGTGTATTGCCCCACCGTACCTCAGTACTACGAGTATTATATTCCACTCTCGACACATGTATCATGTACAACAAGCCCCAAACTTTTTCGTCTGTCTCTTCCATTCCCTCCACGCGGAGTGTGCGAAATCACGCCTTGTGTCACATGTCACGTCGCGCGTCGCACCTGCGCCATACTGCTAACACTGTCAACCGTTGAGCGTTACGATTAATCATTTTAAATCTATCTACGCGGGGCGGCATCCATCATGAAGACATCTGAGCATCGGATTAACAGCAACTAAATTAGTTGCGGCAACCGGACTCACGCCACACGCGGAGCGTTGAATGTGGTGAAAGCGTTAGTCGGAGAATTATCCTCATGATACACAACGATGTGAGCAGTAATTTCCGGTTGTTGCAATAGTGGTAGATCTAGTCTATGGGAGGGGGGGTTAGGGGGCTATAGCCCCCCCCCCCCCGTTGGACTGAACTCGTAACTGATAAAATTTAAGTTGATAAATGGCATACTTCATAAAAGTGTTTCCAGATTAATAATTGTTGTTAGTTATAATTGTTATTGTTATCAATAATACGAGAATGTTAATTATTTTTTAAAGGTAATACTTATAAAATTTATGTTGTAAAACCATAATTTTTAAACAAAAATGCTCCCCGGTTAGCCCGCTCCTCTTGATTACGGTCTAGATCCACCACTGGATCTAGTGGGTAAAAGATGAACTATAGTGAAACTTCGGTTTTGAGTTTGATTCTAGGAAATATATTGGAGTTCATAACGATTTATTGCATGGGAGGCAATCGGGAGCCACCATACTTTGTACTTAAACATTAATTTCGACAATTCATCCCGTGTATTCAGTTGTAACAGGCACCTCGGATGATACGCATAAATAATAATAGTTCATATCAGATCACGGACTATAAACCGAATCCTGATTGTAACAATAATGTCAGTAGTAACTTCTATAATATTCGTAAGTAGTAAAGATCTCTATAATACTCGAATAAGCTACTGAAAGAAATTTTAAATCATACGCAGAGCAAATGTAAAAACCAACTGTTAAAACCATCAAATTCTTGGCGCTGAGGGTTCTGTACCCAATTAAATTATGTGTAAAGTGTATAAACTCCACTTTATTCCGAAAAGAGCATAAATTTACGACAATAAAAAGCACTGCAATAAATTTCATGGAATGTAATGTAAAGGAAATAAAGCAGGATTGAAATTAATAGGAATAGCTTAAAATGTGAGGCGAATACATAAAAATAGCCCCTCTGGTGGCTCAGGTGTTGGCGTTCTTGCTCATCACCAAGTCATCCTGGGTTCGATTCCCGGCGGGGTTAAAAATATTTAGCTTTTATCCCAGTTCATATAGCTGTGACAACTGAAGAGCGAACTCTCCTCCTTTTATCAATCTCCTACTGCTTTAATAGTAATAACAATAACTTTAACTATTACTAATTACTCATGAAATACCAGTTTATTCATGAACTTTTTATGCATCGATTTATTTCTGTCGGGCGATATAAATAAATGACCCGTTAATATCTGAAGAGAGTTAGCTTTTTCGATAAGAAAGATTAAAATCATTTTATGGACAGAATGTTTCCCAAAAACGTTTTTAAAAACTTACGAAATACAAAAACAAAATATAATTTTCCTGTATTTATTAAAATCTTCTCCAATATTTTTTTTTTCACGTTGCTAGCAAACGACTCGCCAAATGTACGAATAAGACCTTCACCGTTAGATATTTCAATAATCACTCGTACGGAAAACAATAAACATACCTTGTTTACGATTCTCTAGAAATGCTATGACACGACGTTACAACATCCGCGAGGATTTCAAAGGGTCGTGACTACCAGACAAATCTGCTACTGACCGCGCAGTTCTGAACACACATAATCATCTAGGTGGCCGTGGAATAATCACGCAACCAAATCCGACAGCACAGCTCCATATTCTAACAACAAGCTTAACCCCATGACATCACCACACCTAGCATCCATTTCTACCAATTCATGGCCGTCCAAAGTCTCCCAGGAGCATAACTAACAAGAGCTTGATTGCTTTTATGTCATGGTAGTTGTTGAGGTGCAGATCATGAGGCATTTCCTTCCACTTGAGCATATTGTTGAAGATAAGGAAGAGGGCATAATAATAGCTATTGCAAGGTATATTAATTTTCCTAATCCAAATGGGTCACTCAATTCTTTCTAACAGTGCAACCCAAGAGCACGCTACAACAAGAGTCATGACAAGAAAATAATATTCAATTCACAGCAGGTACCATAGACCAGTCAAGATGATTTACAAAGAACAAAATTGAACACGTATATTTATTCTGTGTACCTACACGCGGAGAGGAAATGTGATAACTTTCGGTCAGATGAAAATTGGCGACGAGCCCGGAATCAAACAGGCGACCTCTGCATTGATCGCAGGAGTGTTAACCACGACACCACCCGGGGTTAGGTCTATATGGAAATGGTGTACAGTTGTAGAAGGTGAAAGGGTGGTGCAATAGTTAACACCCCTGCGATTAATGCAGAGTTCCCGGGTTCGATTCCCGGCTTCTCGCCATTTTCATCTGACTGAACGTTATGAACAAATTGAAAAAAATTAAAAATAAATAAATAAAAAAGTATAATTGTCATGTAAAATGTCTTAGAATACATTAATTTTTTCAATTAAGAAACATACGATATGAAAGCTAACTATGATGTAATAAATGTTGGCTAACCCTGGACTAACCCAGTCAACACCTCCTGGTGGTGGGTAGAGGAAACACCCAGAGATAATGACACGACGTGAAAACCGCTGTAGCAAACAAGCGCTAGGCAACGAAGTAGCAACGTGTGCGTTTGCAAGATGGCGGAGGAGAGACGACCCTACGGTTCAGGGCTGCGAAAGGAAGATAAACCGCGCACCTCGTCAGCAGTCATACTCGTCAGACTGGAGACTTGCCTCGGCGGAGTGTACGCGCAGAATGAAGCGGGTACCTAACATTTGCTGACGATGTAACAAAGGACAAAATTCTCTTTAACTTATATGAGACAACTTGACCAATAAATTCATTATTTCTTTGATCAGAAAGTGTGGTAAATTTCAAATTATTTTAGAACTTTCTGGGACAGAAAACGTCTAAATTTTTTTATTTGCCTTAATATCCTTTGTTTCAAGAGAGCAGAGTATTTTGAGTACAAAGAATAACTTTTAAATAATAAAACAATATAAAAAGTTTGACATCCTTTCTTTACATAAAGTTAAAAAATAGTTTTAAACATACTTTTTTAATGTTTACTGACTGTTACACAGGAAGTTAAAACGTAAATGTTAACTAAATATAATTGGAAAATTTAACACACCATTACTTTAACTAAATTTTTATATGCATAGTTATATTTTTCGGTAATGGCATTATTTCATTTAGCGAAGACATACCCATACCTTAAGGACTGGTTAACATTTTCAACACGCAAACTGTATCCATCGATGATTACTTATCTTAAAAGTTGAATTTAACATTGAATTTTCCGAAGAAAATTCTATTAAAATTATTCTTTTTGTCAACATCATAACAAAAANTATATATATATATATATATATATATATATATATATGTGTGTGTGTGTGTGTGTGTATTACTTATCTTTGAATATTATACACAGTTTAATTCCGAGAATTAAAAAAATTACCTATTAGATCTCCAACGCAAGGCAAAGATCACTGTCTGCATGAGATTTCGAAAAAAAAACACACACAACCTTATTCCCTATTCTTTATAAGTGTTATCTGTCATAACTACCATTTCTTCCAAGTTGACCTAAATAATCATTAATATTTTTCTTTTCTTTTTTTCTTTAAAGAGGTCCCGATTATCCCGGGGACAAAAAAAATTGGAATTAAAATGAAAATGGGACGAGAAAGAACGTGTAGAAGATTCCTGGGACGAATTGTCCAATACTTAAACTGCTGAGACTCAAACCCTTCCTCGAAGATTACATGCGTGTTCCCCAATGATATCACCAGTGAGTACCGACCCACAATGGCGAAAAGGATGGAGAAAACAATACAGATCGTAGGAGTGCGGTAAGTTGATTCCGCCATGCGCACAGAAAGAGCCGCGGGTAGAGGAAGTGACGTCACATATTGCCTTCGTCCGGCGCAAATGCAGCTGCTTCCGCTTAACACTCACCTCCTCACTCAACTTTTCCGCTCCTCCCTTTTCTTTCATTCAGTCACAAACTACGTATGATTGCCTGGAGAACAAACTAATTACTCTCCAGAAGCAAGCAAGGGACCATCTCATCACTTTTGATCAAAGGGTGAGGTTGAGGCAAATTTAACATTTCAGCACACTCATAAGATAAGAATAAAAATTGTTACCTAAGTGTTATAATATCAACTGGATACAAACAAATTTGTATTTAATAAAAAAAATGTTATTCCAGAAATACATATTATTATCAAACTAAATTGTTCGGAAAATATTGTTTTTTAAATCGTAACTATTGAAATAACACTTAAATTTGAGATTAATTATTATAACAGACCGCCACCCCTAGCCAAGTGCATAGAGAACCTGTTTTTAAAAAATCTGCCTCTACTCGAAGGAAAACCCTAGAAAAACCCGGGCCGACAGAATATAATTTTAGGTGTCATAGCCAGGGCTCGGATTTTGCATTTTAAAAATATTTCCCCNTTTTATTTCCGTATAAATGCACAGTGTTGAAGATTTTTGTTTGAAATCTTAAGTTTTGTATATGCAAACTCTTTATTATTTAAATATAGCTTATACTGTATAAAATGAATATCAGTGGTGTAACTCTAACATAATTTACAAGTGCCCCTTTTTAGTAATGAGTACGTAAGAATAAAGTACCTACGTATCTTGTTTTTCAGTGATCTTTTCGAACATTTTAATTTGATTAATTTGATTTTTAGTACATTTTTTTTCGATTTTTAAGTGCTTATCGATCCGAGTTCTGGCCACAATATCCCTTCCAAAGTAAAGTATACTCCGCTTTTTCCATACTTTATTGCTTTTATCCCCGTTACGTGGGACGGACATAGCATTCAATGCCTTTCTTTTATGTAGAGACTTAGAGGTCAATAGGTGTGTGAAATTTGCTGAACCGGCTATTTATCTAAGGAAGATATCATTTTCGTAATACCTTGAGATCATCTGTTCGAAAGGTTGGTCATTTTCCTTACAGCCAGAGAAATACTTTAGCATCCCTGATTTTGTGTTTGCGAATCAGTGTTAAACTATCTCGGCACAACAGTAGAAGCCCATACAGTACGTCTGTCGGACACTTTCAATCTGCTTTTCGTATTAAAATCTGCCTTCCAGGAGCAATGCCATTTTATTTACACTACACAATAAGATGTATTTAGAAAAAAAAAATTAATTAGAAAGGTATTTTCAAAATAAGAATATTTAATTAATATTTAAAAAGATTATATTTATCAGAAATTAATTGACAAGAAGGTTAAAACATGGAAATAAATTCCTACGAGTGAATAAAATTGAAATCGAAGTAACACAGATAAAATTTGGTGGGCTCCTTCGTTTTATGACCAATGCTAAACGAAATTATAAAAACCATTTTTAAAACATATTTGAAATCGATCTCTTCATTTTATGCATCTTTGCTGACGTAAAATGTAAGAAAATTTACAACCGACATTTCTTTTATAAGATATTACACATGAATTATTTGGAGATGGGTCCCGTTCATATGGACCCGTTCACATCACTTCAAGAACTAGAATGTAATTATGAAATAACATTGCTATTTCCCGTTAATGGTAGTCTTTGACTTCATGGATTGCTGACCACATAAAGGCCAGAAAACGTCGAAACGAGCCTCCTAATGGATAAAACACTTAGACAAATACTACATAAATACGATTGGAGGAATGTAGTTTTTCTTCCGATAAATAATTTATTTACGTCGACTCGTGATTTCTTTATCCCGATTAAATTTCTTCCAAATTTTGGGCGATGTTTTATTTTTTTCACGATTTTTACTCAAAATAATGGCTGGCGAGATAATTTTGAAAGATCTATGGGCGAATGAAAGTAAATGAATAAAATATCGAATAGCTTTGTTTCGTGTGAATGTTCGATTGTGAGGACGCTATACACACAACATTCGAATATGTGACCCAAACGCCCCTTTCCAATTCGGGAGCCACAAGAGACTTTTCCCCCAGTCATCAACTTCTTCTGCATTCGCGAGCGGAGTGTGAATGCGCCCTAATGAATCAAGAAAAGGGCTAGCACGCAAAAGAATAGAAAAGGAATGAGGGACCCAAAACGTTTCAATGGTTTCACGAGAGAGAGAGAGAGAGTCACAGGATCGGGTTATTTTTCTCTAGAGCTGGATTCAGCCATGCATTGGATTCCGGGCAATACGACGATTGCATGAAAGAGGCAGATAAAAGTCTGGAGGAAGGGGAGGGAGTAGGAATAGATGAGGAGAGAAGTTGATCGATGTGGTGGGTAGATTGCTCTAGTGACCATTGCCTAGAAAGATAAAGAACGTCGCTGCAAATGCAAGTTTTAAAAGAAAAAAGAACGAGAGAACTAAGAGAAGGAGGAAATGAAAACGTTCCACTTTAACGGGATTACGGACGTGTGAAGGTGAAGTAAATTTATAGAAGTGAGAAAAGATTGAAAAAAAGGAGTAGAACAGAAGAATAAAAAGCAGCGAAAGAACATTGTACGTTTTCGAAATCCTCAGGTGAGGAATAACAAAACAAGATGTTGAGAAAATGCACAACGAAACAATTCACGTATACAAAAAATTTTTTGCTTCAAGTAATGCTCATTTTTCGGTAATAAAATTTCAAAAACATGGAAAACTAATTAAGAATTATCACTGTAACACTCTGCAAGAGTGAAGGAAAACAATTGAAGTTTCCTTAAAAAGTATTTGATTTTGTCTAAGGATTAATTTATTTTTCAAGAAATCAATGAAAGAAATGTAAATAAAGATACTTCATAGTGACAAAGCGCATCGTAATATTGCACGTCAGAATACAAGAAATACCTTTGGCAAAGTCAGTAAATTAGATGGATTGTTTGAAGGAATTACACGAGTTATTAGAGGAGACATGTGCAATTGGACTGAAAAAAAGGCAAACTAAATCGTACAGTGAATGTTAAGAAATATATTTTAAACCACATACGAGCCTTGACATATTTAAAGAAAACCTCAACAGTGTAAACGATGACATAAACGGAACAGAAGAAATAAAAGTAAACAAAAGCATGAGTGCAGAAGAAAATGGAAATACGGGACCTAAACGGTAAAAGAGTAAAAGGAAACCTCGAGAGTGGGGCCAGTGTAAAAGGTTCCCAAATAGCTGCCCAGAGCCCTGGGGGAAGACAAACAGAAAACCTGGTGCGGAGGGTCTCTTTGAGAATAGCTAGTAACGCTCGGGGTTATTTATCTGTTCGACGCGAAGGCAGGTGGCGATGATCCCAACGCTGCTTGTTGAGAAACATTGATGAGGCTTAAGGTTGAAGAGAGGGATTGAGTGATTGACACTACGCTAGATTTGGCTACATTTCACCAGTCTTTTATCGAGCCTTTGTACATGATAAAAACCTAGGACATTCAGGTAATTCCCACGATATATATCTGACATGACCTACTGACGCTGCATGACGAATAAAAAGAGTCAGACCACGTACAAAGTGTACCTGCTCATTATCAATAAATTACTACTGCCTATCTCATATAGTTTTCATTAATATTAAGTAATTAATCATTTCATCATATTCATCCAAATATCAAAATAATTTTGTAGGTTTTATATAGCATTATAAATGTATCATCAACACATCATCACTAACAACACACTGTAAAAGTAATAATTAAAAACAAAATATAACATAAACATTCAAAAATTAGTTTAAATCGAGTTAAACCGAGTGAACTCATAATTCATAAGTGTTGTGCATCAAGAAAAAATGAGTGAGTGGATGTGTAATTAACATATAGTGACTGAACAGCAAGAGGCAACCAGTCTGGTACTGTCGTTACAAAAGTGTCAATGTCGCTTCGCGAATAAAAAGGCTACATTTGAAAGAGCCATTTTAATTTTCAATTAATTTCCAGGACAAACCAAAGAAGCAAACCAAAATGTTTTCAAAAAAGTACTAAAAATTCTCTCATTAACGAATGCCCTTAGAAATTGCAGGAACTACTATGAACGCTCTACGTTTCCTGTTGCATCTTCAGTTTCCTATTTTTTGGACTTGAAAATAATGTGGTGTAATGTTTTTGAGCTGATATTATATAATAATGTGTAATATGCATACTTGGTATTGTTGGTATAAATTCAGAAGTGTTGTGTGAATATGTATCTGTAAATATATTGTAATATGTATGCTTTATAAGTTTTTGTGTAAACTCTATTTATAATTGCTACATGGATGTGTATATTAGTAATTAGTCCGTAAGTGCATAGATATTATGCATAGACCGAGTTATACAAACCATTTCAATTGGTATTTTAACTTTGAAATGGCCTGATCTTTATTGATCTATATACTGTTTGTAATGCTTGGCACGTTGCAATATCAATGAGCAATTAAACGAATACATGGAGACACGAGAGTAGAGAAGACAAATGAACGATGAAACGGAGTAAAACATCTGAAGACTTTGAAGAGAGAAAACAAGGAAAACGATGATTGTAGAGGATGACAGTTGAGGTGGTAAAACATACAAAATAACGAACTGAGAAATTTAATGAGAAGGATACATAATGAGGGATAAAACGTTGACAGAAGATATGTTGCGCAATGCCAGATGAAGATAATGGGGTGATAGTTGATTCTGGAAAAAGAGTTAAGGAGAGAAAACGGAGCAGATTAAAGAGACGACAGTGGT
Source organism: Laupala kohalensis (assembly GCA_002313205.1). Taxonomy (NCBI): domain Eukaryota; kingdom Metazoa; phylum Arthropoda; class Insecta; order Orthoptera; family Trigonidiidae; genus Laupala; species Laupala kohalensis. Next base: position 389,630 of record NNCF01126220.1, on the reverse strand, counting down.
TGGAAAAGATTGCAGAGACGGAGGAACAGGAAGTAAAATAGATAGATTTTTCATTGTAGGAAATCTTTTCCTTCAGAGACAAGACGTAATCACTGAGCTATTTATTTTGAGTTTCGTTCACTTAGGGAATATGAATCAATTTACATGAACAGACGGACGAAAGAATTAGCCCCCCCCCCCCATTTTTATTTATTTAGAAAAATTCTAAACCAACCCCCCCCCCTCTCCGATAAAAAGCAAATTTAGTTTACACCACCGAGTGCAAGGCAATGTGACTGAAGATGGTATTACGGGATGAGACCCTTCCAGAAATGATTGTATCGGCAGCGAAGTCTGACGTTGGCGTACCCCATGGTTCTCCTCGCAGTGCCGGTGGGATGGCCACAGCGCGCTCAGAATACCAAGTCACGCGGACGGTAGTTCGCTTTTATCACAAGAGAGACATTGTCCAGCGCCGTGTGCCCGGGGCAGTGAGGCGGTCGGAGTGGCGAATGTAAGGAATCGGTATTGGGCACGGCACCCTGGAGCAGCCGAGGGGGGTGGGCGAATACGGCAGCAACCGCCTACCCTGTCTTTCTCGTCGTTTCATTCCTCTCCGCTTCTCCCCTTCGTCCTTCGTAAAAGGTCGCGCTGGAGGCGAAAGGCTGTTTCAAAGACGAGTGGTGGGCGACACGGGAAGAGAGTCAGATGACACGAAAGAAAAAGAAAAACGGAAATAAGAGGTTGAAGTTACCACAGAAAAACTATCGAGTTACAATACAATTTTATAACATGATTGTGTGGTTTCTACTTTTTTCTGTAAAAATATTACATTCCACTTGTACAGAATGTGTATGGGAAGTATTGTAATCTGTAGAGAAAAAAAATTGAGAACTTCGGATCTTTACGAACTGGCTGCACAATAGTATGTGAGTATATATGTTAAGAATTTTATTCCTCCGATAATTCAAGAACGAACTGATACATCGAAAATTTTTTTTTGAAATTTGACTTAGAATGCATTGGGATTAGAAGTATTTTTCTGGACAGCTCATAGCTACTTCATTCATTTACGTAACGCACTCCACTTGTGGTTTCTTAAAATTCAAAATTTTGAAAATATGAATATTTTGATTGTTTAGCTAATTCTGTATACAGATTGCTAAACCGCATTTCTGTTTGTCGCGCCGTTTTAGAGATACAGCGGAAACGTATTACGCAGAAAAGGGTTATTCTTTTGAGTTTAAAGTTATGTTAAATATCATTAATTGTTCGATTGCTACGTTCATGCTAGTCGTTACAATTTGTTCGCACCTGGCAAATACACAAATCACAAGTCGAAACGTTGAGTTACAGAAAAAAACTAATAAAAATATATTGATCGTCAAAAAGAAATTTATACTAATAAGCCATTCTTGTGAAGCGTTATTGGCTTAGATATACAATAAATCCAAACTGAATTCATTACCCTCGCCCATTTAGATTGTATTACGACAACACACCTCTATTAATAAGTATCTTTGTGACGATTTGCCGATAAAATGATACTTCTAATTTCCAATAATGTAGAAAATAACAAAAGGTGAGACGACTTAAAAATTCGTGAGACTAAAGCAAAAAGTTGCTTTGTGTAAAGTTAGACAAATTGCTTATTCAATCCTAATGGCATTCAGGCTTGAATTTTCGAAGCTGATCTGGGAGTGGCTTCATTTTCATCGTACCCCTAGTCTGTAATACCGTGGAGCTGGATGCCTGAGCACCGAGGCATAGAAGGGAGCAAAAGGGCTCAGAAATTCGCCAAAGAAAGATGTCAGTTAGCCTTTTTCAGGACAGAACCATTGCGCGGTATCAGCCGTAGAGCGGTCAGAGCCTCAGTTTTCAATTGGTCCCTTGATATGCAAGAGGTCATGGAAAGAGTTGCGCGCCCAACGATTTGGCAAATTTCTTAGAAATCCAGTTTTGTTGTAGACACATTCCTTCTTCATATGATCAGAGAGTAACTTAAGACAGTAGCTGGCTTAATCACACGACATTACCATTTCCTGAATCACATGGAAATTACTTTTTACTCAATATAATCTTGGTACTAGGTACGTTTTAGTAGTGATCGTTAAATATCGATACCATACGTAGATTCTCAATTTAAAGAGAATTAACTATACAATAAAATAAAATAAATATCTTAATCCTAAAAATATTTTCTTGTCGTAGATGTTTCCACAAATATGCAAAAACTCCTTCACGAGGAATATTTTTAAGTTAAAAGTAAATGAACTCACTCTGCTTTGATCGGAGGTTTGAACTGGCAAATTCCTTCCGACCTCTACACAATTTCAAGTAGTTCAGCACATTGGTTTCTCCACAGTAACTATATTCCCAAAGTCCTTAGCTAACCTTGGCGACGTCCCTGCGCAAGAAACTACCGAGAGAATTTTCTCTTGGAATCACAACACGTGTCAATTGAATCTCGATATTCTACTGGAAGGACATCACACGGCAGCTGCCGAATGAAGGTGAGGATTTTGCATTATTTTGTCGCTACACTAGTACAATACAACTACGAAGCGGACATCCAAGAGACAATGGATATTAACCTGCATTGGACATGATTTATTTGATGAATTTTCTCGTAATGCTCTTCGCTAATATTGTGTGTTCTCAAATGTAAGAATACCTTTGCTTCTAACAGTGTTAGATTAGTCGTTTAAGCTACTTCTCCACGTCCTCGTGCTAAGTTCAAAATTTGAGTTGAACAGGGTTGGTTCAAACATCACAGTGGTTCGCAGGAGAGCCAACCCGATACTAACCACATTCATGTTACATAAATTCAGTAAAACGAGAACAGATGAATCCAAAATTTGAGTCTTTGTTCCGAAATTAACGCCTAATTGTTTCATATACATTACCTGTAGTAGTATGCAACACAAGAGTATTCCCTAAATGTATTTTTATGGGTATTTCCGAATAGCTCTAGTTTTATGTCGTAAGTCGAAATTTTTTTTAAACTGCAAATTTGTGATACATAAGATGTTTTATTTGTGGATTACATTAAAAATACATCGGTATATATTTGTTTAAAGAAACTTCCCATTTCAGACTTTGTCCATAAAGAGTCCGTAGAACTTAAAGATTATTTTATTCAAATGTTCACCCCGCAAAGTTCAATTTTTATTTTTTATTAGTGGAACTTACTTGGACGTGTACTGAAATACCTACCAGGTATACTGAGAAAACAATAATAATGTTAAAACTGAAGTAATTCCTATCATTGGGACTATGGGAATGGTCACAAAAAAATAAATAAAAACCTAGTAATACTAAGGACAGCGAAGTGGAGGAAATTGCATAACTGGGAACAGCTTTCATCCTGCGCAAGGTACTTTACTTTAAAAGCACGAAATTGAAAAGCCTGATCCTGAGGAAGCTGGTAGCAACCTAGACAGGCTAACAAATGAAGTCAACGCTAACATCGACAATCGTGAAGAAATGATGATGATGATGATGATAATAATAATAATAAAAGTGTGTTCATTTTTGCGAGACTCCGACTGTACGGTCTCCTCTCCCATCTCACCATTTAACACATTTGCATTAGCACTGAAATGCGAGATGAAAGAGAAATGGTAGTATATTATTCACATTCAACGGGAACAGGACATTCAGTCACCTCGTGGTAACTTATTAATCTCATGATATTCGCCAACAAAGAAAATCGAGACGGACAGACAGATTGACCCCGCTGCCTGTGTACGATTTCTAAAAGCACAGGGTTGAGTGTGGTTGGTAAAAGTTACGTCGTCGTCAGAAATTTACTGCCACCGGCGACGGTTTTACAGCGGACGTGAACTCGTGACTTGGAGACAAAAGAATTTGGAATATTATTTCATTTTGGTATGTGGCTAGTACTCGTATTGTAGTATTATATTGTTGGCAACTTTCTGTAAATATACTTAAAACTAAACGATTTGAGTTGGATGACCAAAACCATCTCACCTTCCTGAATACAATAATACCAACCCAAAGGCTGTTTTTACTGGATGCTGATGTATGTGTTTCAACTATTCATTTACCGCCAACCATAAGAAGATTACTGAAAAAAAATTGGATGTATTTCGAACTTAAACATCTCTTGACATCCAATAATAATGGAGACGTAATTGAAAGAACGTGACAATAGTTGGTATATATTCAATATACATTCAAATTTTGTAAGTACGAGAATGAAGTGGAAATAATTGGAAAGTAATAGCCCTCCCTTGCATAAAAATTATTCGGTGTATCTACGAAACCGCGACGTACAGAAACGAGATTTAGTCATCTGAATGCAGAATTTACTGAACGATGAAAATACTCACATTCCTATGTTCAAATTTTGAATATTAAGAAACCAGAAGTGGAGCACGTTACGTAAATGAATGAAGTAGCTATGAGCTGTCCAGAAATAGACTTCTATTCCCAATGCATGTGTTCTGTATAAAGCTATTATGTATACTGTATAATAGGAAAGTAAAAAGAACTGGAGAAAAGATAACAAAAAACAACATATAAAACTGAAAGCCTGAAAATTTGACACGATATTTTTTATAGCAACAGGAAATAGATATGTTCTCAAAAATAGATCGACGTCGGTATAATCTGCAATATTAAAATCGAACGTATTGGCTGCACTATTTTCTGTTTACGCTACCAAACACAGCGTTTATAATAACTGTAATTTCCTGGAACACACTCTTATTTAATTAGTAGATGTTGACAAAGTGCAAATTCGATCACTAAATATTGGTAACCAGGCGATCAGAATCCACCAAATGAATGACATTCAAATGAAGAGAATAAAATAATAAAAGTTGATAAAATCAAAACATCAATCCCCATCCTGGTCAGGGTTTTTCTCCGATTTTCCTTCGGGTAGAGGCGGATTTCTTATACAGGTTCTCTAGGATTTGTGAAGGGGCCTGTTTATTGAAAAAAGAAATCGTGAATTTAGTGTTATTCCAATTCTTACGATTTATAAACACTATACTCAGAATAATCTATAGATCGATAATAATTCGTACATGTAAAATATCTTTTTTGTGTTAAATTACAAACATGTTGATATTCTATTAGTATTATACCACGTAGCTATCTTTTTATCTTATCTAGGAATTTTTGCTGCATTTTTTCAATCCATCTCTGTCTCAGAGTCCTTGATCGGAATTGATGGGATGGAACCTTGCTCGCTTCCGGAGAGTAAATTCGTTTATTGTCCTCCACGTGGTCATACTCAGTTTGTACTGCTTTTTTGACAATAAATTTATTTATTTATTTAATATCTGAAATTTTTCAATCAAAATCAATCGGAATCATGAATGAAATATTCTTTCATCAACAGCGCTGGGGACCTCTAGCAA
>NNCF01126220.1:371899-384252 GCA_002313205.1 Laupala kohalensis | reverse complement strand
ATATATATATATATATATAAAGGCCCGTGTTTCATATGCGCTGCGGAAACGTATCTCAATCAAATATTTCAACGGCGTAATAAACACACACAGAACATACATAACGTAAACTGCCTGACCGACCCTAACAATAACACTCGTACGCCGCAGACACAAAAGAATGAAAATGTAAATAAATATTAGGTGACGAATCGTAGCTGAAAAACAAGTGAACCCCTTCGCATTAACTCCTCGTCGGCCGCCATCGACGCATGCGCACAAACAACGAACGAACGATCCATTCCACGCAATAAAAGAAGCACAAACGCGACTCTTCCGTGCGAAAACGCCGCTGCCGCCGCGCGTTTGTTATCGCGCTTTGACGCGCGCGAAAGCCGCTTTGCGGTGATGCGAGCAAACACACCGGGGACGACAGAGCGGGCGGCGCGGCGTTCGGGATGCTGCCAATCCAGGGTTCGAATAGAAAGGGATGGAGGTAGTTTTTCCACTACTTCCACAACTTATTCTATTATATACGTCCATTACGAAATCAAGATAAATAATGACTAACAACCCTTTTTGGCGGTAGAAAAACACAATAAAATATATTCATCGTCTAAAAAAGAGCGTAAGTTATAATTTATTTATCTATGTTTTACATTTCCATCAGTAAAAAGTATTTCCACCTCTCTGTGATTGTCCATAATAATTGAGTATTAATTTCAACTAATATGCCACTCCTAATAATAAATCTCTCATCCTTTCGCATTCTAGAAATCTTCACTACAAAGAAGACGTTTGTAATAAGCCAATACATATAGTGAAAATGATAAGTTAGAATTAAATACAAAATTACAAAAACTGTGAAGTCCTTTTAAATATCTCTCTCCCCCTCATTGAATACGACGACATTTTATACTGTATTGACAAGCCACAAAAGTTCCCCCTGTACTTTTTTCTTTAATTCGAAGACGCTACCAATCTGAGATGGAAGAATGGTAGGAAGGTAACTGAAGGAACAAGGCTCATGATACAACTTTCGGTATATTTTTGTACAGATGAGTAGCTCAAGATTAGAATCATTATCAGAAAGAGAAAGTAGTGGGTGTCGGTTTGATGCGGATATCTTCCCTGAAGTCGAAAGGTCTTGAATCGAATTTCGGTGAAGGTACGGGTGATTTCATCATGTGTGCATAACCCGTGGAAAGCAACGGGAAACTACTATGAGTTGAATCTAAGCATTACAATCACCGGATCACAATTGTTCCTTATAATCATGTTACAGATGCCGGTGGGATTGCCTAATTTTACCGTGAGATAGTTCTTACCAGTGTTCTGACTGCAAACAAAAGTAGATGCAAATTATAAAACTTCCCTTTATCCAAAACTAAAATTCAACTGGGTTTGAGAATGTAGACATATGCACAACAAAATTTCCACCAAAGCATTAATACAAAGCATAAAAAGTTGTATGATATTGCAATAATAATAATAATAATAATAATAATAATAATAATAATAATAATAATAATATGCATATGGTTTTCTGCTCCCGTTAATTGTGACCCATTTCTCTTTGGTCGCGACCCTATGGGTGGAACCACATTCGCAATTTTGACGTTCCGTCTGGTAGTTTCTTTTTTTTTTCTTTTTGTAAAATCCCAGTTTCTCGGCTATGTATGCCACTACCTGGGTTAATTTTCTGACTCTTCCTTCTCGTAATTATCTCATTTTGTTTTTATGTCGTCATATATAAATATCTTCTATCTCTTCTTTTGTTTGTAATGTTTTATCACACTCTGCGAACCGTCTACTACCCAACTTTTGTCTTGTTATCTTCCGTCTGGTAGTGGACGGATCCACCGATCAAGACCGGGTTCAAACCAGCGTACCCGGGTGAGAGAGGCCACTATAACAACAACTCACCCATCGGTGCCGATATATTGGAATGATATAATTTCAAACGCTGATGTCCCATCGCTGAAGAACTCTACGCAGCGGGGAAACAATACACGCGAATTATTGGCCTCAGTTTTAGCGTCGGGGGGAATCTATCAATGTGTAAATGAGTCACGCTCGAATAACGCCAACACACTCCCTGTGGGTCCATCAAATTATATATTTTCATATTCATTGTGTGCAGGAACTGGAAATACATGCGACCACTGAGTCCAATGGTCCGAGTAAACTACATATATTCCCTCAAGCCACGAAAGGAAAAAAGAGATAAAGTGAAATAATGCAATTCGGTGTGCGATTTACGTACGCTGCCTGGAGTGGTTACGTGGCAAAAAAGATATAGGATCTCATGTTATCCGACTCGCCAGAAGGATTTTCGTAGCCTGAACATACATCATTGTAGCCAATGGTTTTGAAGTATACGTCATGTATTTGGGCTAATGGTATTACAACGTCGTATTTTCTTACAAGTCCATGTCATCCAACAAAATTGCAAATAGATGTCGGCCAGGTAGTATTAGGGAGCAATAAAATAATACTTCACGCTATACGTAGGTAGTACACATTGCATATCATGTCCTAAACGTCAACTCCTTTAGGAATCAAGGGTTGTTTCAGAAAATCATTTAATTTTTAACATTTCTGCTTCTTTTGAGAAAACTTTATTAAGTACCGATTCTTAATATACATTTTTTGATAGTTCTTTAAACCTTCTTTAAACACATTCATCATCAAAAATACATGAATTTTAACAATTGACAGTCAAAAAAAGTAAAGTATATATCCATCCCAAAAAATATTTTCACAAGTCCCATCAGAATCAACATTACATTTTACTTATTTTTGTGAAATTTGTGAAAGAAGTTCAAGTAATTTTAAAAATATTTAAACATTCCCAAAACTTAAAAAAAATTTAACAATGTACTGAGGCATTTCAGCTGAAGTGGTAAAAGGTATCACTTCATTTCCTGAAGTAAAGAGTTCAAAACAATCTTAATTGACTGACATCAGACACAAGAATACAATCTTTTATATTAGCTTCTTTCTAGAACATTTTCCTAGCAGCGTGAACTGTTAATAATAATAAACTACATCCCTTTTTTTAAATTCATGAAACATTCGTTTCACACTTTAATAATATTTATGTCTGTATTCGTTTTGGCCAACTATAGACCACTATAGCCAGCGCTAGTGAGGACCAATTCTTCGTGAGTTCAATCTCTAGATAAATTGTAAAAAATTCGGTAGAACTACGTCTCGAGATAATCTAGATTGCACTATCAACTGCGGTGGGGAAGTCGCAGAGAGTTCACTTTTCTATCAGCCCGAGTCGAACCCGAGATTCTCGATGTCAAGCGAGAGCACTAGCCTTGAGCTACCGAGAGAGCTATTAAATATTTATGTTGACGGCAAAAACCTTTAAAAACTAACGAATAAAAGTGAATTTTACCAGTTCATGGGAGATTATCCAAAGAAGTTATTTTCATTACAATTGCAAACTCCAAGGGATGAATTTCACAAATTTCGGACCTCGCTCGGATATTTCATTAACAAAATTACGGAACTTTAAAGCAAGCGTCCATCATCCATTAGACTCGATCCCGGTCTGCACCACGGACATCAACACCGCAGCCAGTACTTTTAACAAGACCACCGCACTGCGCAGTGCAATGTTGTACACATTTGTTATAACTGGCGCAGTTTCGAATTGCAAATATTGTGAATAGACATGGAGGATCGTTTGCCACGAGGGATCATGTTCAATCGCGTATTTCAACTTGCGAGGTTTTGTTAGTGTTGCGACGGAGTAGTAATTATTATTATTATCATTATGCTGGATTGGGATGTCGGTTTGTGGCTGAGGGCGAACTGAAGTCGAACTTGAGAATTGTCTTCGTTGCTCGTTTACTCTCCAATGTGAGAGAGAAATAATATGAAAGAGAAATATATGGTGTTAGCAATCTCCACATGAATGACTGAATTTGGTGGAATTTCCAACAAATAACGGTCAGCTTCAATCTCAGAAGATATGAGAGAACAGTGTAATAATAATAATAATAAATTTATTGTCAAAAAACAGTACAAACTGCGTATGACCACGTGGAGGACAATAAACTAATTTACTCTCCGGAAGCAAGCAAAGGACCATCCCATCAATTCCGATCAAGGGCCCTAAGGCAGAGGCGGATTCAAAAATTTCAGCAAAAGTTCCTAGATAAGATAAAAAGTTAGCTGCGAGTTATAAAACTAATAGAATGTCAATATGTTTGTAATTTTACAAAAAATTACATGTACAAGCTATTATCGAACTATAGATTATTCTGAGTATAGTGTTTAAAAATCATAAGAGTTGGAAAGAAACCCACGATTTGTTACAATAAACGCGCCCCTAGACAAAGCCTAGAGAACCTGTATGATAAATCCGCCTCTACCAGAAGGAAAAACGGAGAAAAACCCGGGCCAGGATGGGAATAATTCCCATTATTTGAATCTAAGCAAGGGGTAAAAAAAAATATTTCATCCACCCTGAGGTATGTATGAATAATTTTAAACTGGAATTATATTATGAGAGATTAAACAGAATGTCCCAAACTCCACGTAGAGAATTGGAGGAACGCTAGAGCACATTAATGGGAAGAGAAATCATGCTGTGAAATGTCTCCCGTGGGAGATAAAATGACACCAACACGGAATAAGAATAAGACCAAAAGGCGTTCAAGTCCTTTATTAGGGGTATTAAGTAAAAGTGATAGAGTTGAACAACACCAAATGAAGGTTCTCTATATTCCTTTCTGTCTAGAGTGATACTCCATCGTCGAGTCAATATATCTCGTCTGGGAGACATTTCCGGACATATGTCCCCTGATGACTGTTGTTCGTATTAAACCGTTCTATCATCCCTCTAAATTTTACATGGAGTTCTGGGACATTCTGTATAATATATTTTTGCATACTGATCTTATTTGTGACAAATCCGTCTTGATTGGATTCCGTGGGTTGGAGTTTTTCCCGTGAAAGTAGTGGATCCTAGCGAGAAGATAGTGTCAAGTTTTCGTAGTAACACGTGGACATGCTACATAATCATCGTAACACATACCAAATACGAGGCAGGGATGGGGATGCAATATTACTATGTTCAAAGACTTATTATGTCACATTATTGCCCATTATCCACATTGTTGGCGCCTTGGGAAAGTTAAGAGGAAGAGCCAGNAAAAAAAAAAAAAAAAAAAAAATTGTACTGGAGAAATCAATATTTTTAAAATGTGAAATATACGATAAATAAATTGATAATCCCCCTTCCATTCATTTACATGAAGGAAACATCTCAAAAACATTTCACAAGCATAAGTATCTAAAACTATCACTCAAAGTAAACAGACTGTTCTTTAAACCCAGGAAGAACAGCCAATTGAAAAGTATTATTACCAGATTTGGTTAGTGTTAAGGTGTCTACTTCAAGGCAGGGAAACGCGTGTTCGACTTCACGCTCTCTCGTATTCGATGAGGTTTTCTGTACTGATATCCCAACANCCCCCCCCCCCCAAAAAAAAAAAAAAATCCGGTACTTTGCCCTTGTCTTTCAGTTCTCTCCCCACTCCACATTTGAATCACCTTGCGAAGAAGCTAATAAAATTGGAAATAATTGGTGAATTCATTTGCTTCTTGCATAAACTCACAAAAGATATTATGATGGAGTTACATACAGAAGTCTCTTCCTATAACGATGAAATGAAAATTATAACGATTCTTCCTATAACGATAATGTATCTATAACGATTAAATGAACGGGGGTTGTTTGTTTCACAAAATAATAGTACAGTATTTATTCTTTCTCTACACTGATTTTGCTTTCTCCTTAAAAATATGGTATTTCAGTCGTTCAAGTCTCTCATTTCAAGCTTATGTCACTTCAGTTCTTTGCAGCTTCAGAATAAAGTCAGGTCCGGGCTTTGGAAGGGTAAAACGAAGCAAACTAGGATTACGGATTTCTTCTGGTGCTGTATATAGAGTGGATACAACGAAAAATAATATATCAGTTTTCTTAAAAATTTAATCTAAGTAAATAATTGTAATACACATTAGTTAAGCCAGTGGTAATATATGCCTGTAACACCTGGGCAATGAAAAAACAATTGGAACACAAATTACTTGTGTTTGAAAGAAGGATACTGAGATAGATCTTTGTCCCGACAAAAATTGGAGAATATATCCGGAGACTAAAAACAGAGGAAGAACTAAATAAATTAATAAACCAACATAACATTGTCAGAGAAATCAAGACTAGAATATTGGCATGGCTTGGTCATGTGGAACGCATGAACCACACTCGTGTGGTAAAGAACATTACAGAATGGGCTCATATTGCACCAATACCAAGAGGCAGACCAAAGAGAAGATGACTCGATGATGTGCGCCAAGATCTAAAAAAACATGAAAGAAGAGAATTGGAAGAGACTGTCGCAGAATAGGAAGGAAGGAATGGTCGAAAGTGATTGAGTCGACCAAGACCCACCTAGGGTTCTAGAACCTTATCAGAAGAAGAAGAAGAAATAATTGTAATATTTTACATAATAAATATTTGTTGCAAGAGTTTAAGGTATTTTTCAAAAAACTTAATACATCAAATTGTGGTTTCCTCTCTATAATGATGAAAATTCTCGGTCTCTAGGATATCGTTACAAAGAGAGAGGACTGTACATTCGAATAAAATGAAAAGCATTTAATCGGAAAAAGAGTATATTTCAACGAGAGTTCAACACACGTACTCGGTTATTCAACCTATCGATCTTCACTCGGTCTTCTTCGATTTCCCCTGCCTATCGACCTCTCCCTCTGGGACCTATCCGATCTATGGAATTACATTCATTGCTACTTCTGGGTCTTCCATCATATTTGTGTTTTTCCTACCTGATAGCACAAAGAGATAAAAATCTCCATTATTACAAGAACAATTAATGGCAGTTTATTTACTACTGAAGTCTATTGATGTGCTAAGTATGATAGCGGCAAAGCACAAAATGAATTTTGAGAAGAATAACTCTGATTTATTGAGAATATGTTTATCTTCACTTCGTACGAATTTCAAAGGAATTTATCAATCTATTTCATACTTCAACGTGTAGAAGGTGGTTGGCAGGAGTGTATAGTCATGTTTCAATCTCGCAGTCTGTGATCAGTTGGGTTCTGCCACTATTATTCATTTCCATATTCACTATGACTGATTTTGGAGAGGAAGATGTTTTTTTTGTTTTTTTNTGGCACAACACCTGTCTCTTATACACATCTAGATGTGTATAAGAGACAGCCGTCCGTCTGTGCGCAGCGATTCTGAGTAAATGAATGAATAAATTTAATTCGCATTTTTTGAGTTTACGATCGAATTTACTTGTCAATGCACGTGGTCTATATTTTTTAAAGTAAGGGTACTTCACAAGAAGGTCAAAGTACTCTTTTGAAAGTTTCTCAAAAACGGCTCCAGCGATTTTGCTTAAATATTATGTACGTAAAGTAGAATTAGTATGCATTACATTCGCATAAGCAATATTTCGTTTGAAAGTTTGGTGTAGACGCAGTAAAATAATTTCTTTCTGCTACACCTACATATTAGTTTACTGTTTCAACAAGCTTGAATAATATTTAACAGTGTAAATGGACCAAGCAGACGTATAATACACTTTTCGTAATCTGAAATGAAAGATATATTATGATAAAATACATAGGAGGACAGGAAACGCACTGCAGATAAGAAAAAGAAATCAATTGCCGTCTCTCAACGAAATTATGTTTACACAAAACTTTAACGATATTTATAAAACTGACATGTCGCTACATGTTTTGAAATAATTTTCTGAACATTTATTTTACTTTCAAATTTCGAATAAAAGACAGTAATAACATCATCTAGTGACTTCGAGCATGAGTAGAGCACTAAAAGACGACCAAAATATAGAGAGACCACGCCAGAAATGACCCTTTCACTATAGAATTATTTTTCACTCTCTGCTGCAGACGAAGAAACGTATATGAGAAAGTAGGTGCAATGGTTTTCACCACTATGTTTTCTACGGAATGGAAACCATCTGCTCTAGAAGAACAAATATATTTTAATTTATTGCCACTAATTTAGTATGCGATTTGGATTTTCTATATTAACCCTTAAATTAAGTAGTAAACGAAAGAGTTACATACATTCTTTATAGCTAATATTCAACGGAGCAAAACGACCTGGTCCAGATATTTCATTCTTTAATTCCCGATATATTTTGTGGTCACACGTACAAAATACATTGATCATTGTGCTCACATAGTCTCAATGTATTTGTATTATATTTATTCAAATAAGGTATCAAAATTAACTCAACGAGATAGTTAAAAATTTGGAAAATTCGGAGAAAAACAGATGGAACTAAAATACGAACAGTAATTCAATTATATTGTTAATTCCTTTCCATCCAGGATGTATGAAGAAACCTTATTGGTGAACGTATGTTGCTACATAAAATCTCACAGTTCACATATCACGAGCTGAGTTGACACATTTTTAACCCACTCAGTTCGCGAACTTGGAGTCCATTGATTTTAACTCAAATATTAATTTTAAATGTGCTAAGCGAAAGCGTCAGCCAACAGAGGACTTCATTATTTATTTTACATGCTCAATAATCATCGTGCACTGGAAGTTGGTCATTATTCCAACCTTGGAAATTCTGTAATAATGAGTAAATAAATGAGGCTGGAAATAAATAATTATTTTATATTATCATTTTACAGTGAGACCCAGAACACCAAGTAGAAGATTGGCGAGAGACTCCAGGTAGAATACAGGTGAGAGACCTGCATCGCAATTAATGAGGAGTACTTTGATCATGTTTCTATTTGTTGTAGAACTTTGAACACTTCCTCCACTCAACTAATAAACACCTTTTTCTGTTGTGTACTTCTTCTGTCTTGGTGTCATTCTTCCTGCTCCGGGAGAAATTTACAGGCATGTGTATCTTCATGATTTTTTGTTCCTAACAATGTGCCCATCATCCCTCCAATATTTTGTATTTTCTGAGACATTCCGTATAATCCATGGTCTCAACTAAATTGGTGAAATTCTTTCCGAAAGAAGAGAAAAGGAAGGCTGCATAAGGAGCGAAGCGCTTCGAGCTTCGCAATTGTCACTCTCGCTTCATTTGAGTCTATTGTTCCAGAGAAAGGTGAAGAGCTAAAGATGACACGGCCACTGGGTACTCGCAAAAAGGCAAAACTGAAAACTCAAGAACAAGAGACACCACAAAGCCTTAGAGCAGATCATCTTCCGTTTGACTTGTGTTCTATACGTGCCTTACCTTGGTCCGACACTTTTCTGGAAACACGGGTTAATCTTGCAGAAATCTTCTGGGTGGTTTACAATGCCAACAAAATATTAAAATTACATAAAATTCTTTTGAATGAGTTGATTGTTGTTGTAAAACCAATATATTGTTCAAATAGAAAATGAAGAGGAAAATTTCGAAGAGTAGGGTTTGAGAGTTCATAGTTTCTTTCTGAAAAAAATTTATAGATTTTGTTCTTCAATTATACTTAAATTTTTTTATCTTTCAAATGTAAATAATTATTCAATTTTGTTTAATATTTTCCCGGTGAAATCGCCTTATTTATTAATTCATGAAAAGACCATCAAATTACGTTCAACGTTTTTTTTATAACTATAAAGAGCAGAAATAATTTTACGTGGTAATGTCATGGTTTTAAATTGCCGTGGTTTTCAGTCTCCTTGTCCTAGATTTGAGACATTTTATGGTGGCAACCCTACTCTTCGAACAACGTAGGTAAAATTGCAATTCATACTTCTCGCTTTATGTGGATCACTTATATACAACTGCGAACCTGTATATCTGTTATTTTTCATCCAATACAATCTATGTTTTTAGAACAGTACCCCCGCTACCTTTCTCGCCCAAATGCTAGTACTGAAGGGCATGCGCACAGATAGAGCGGTCTTTTTTTGTAGTGTAGCAATAATCTCTTAGAAGTCAGGAGGAAGAGCAATTATCTATGAATGTAGTTGCATTTTCTTTTTGAACGATTATCATACTAACAGAATTCTCATCAATGGGATAAATGCAACGCCGCTTAACTTTGAGTCAATGCAGCGCTGCATTGACCTAAAACTTCATCGTAATGGTTACTACAAATAACTCTTCTCTTTTCTTGTGAATAAATACGTAAATTAACTGCCAATATACCATATTGGAATACGGAGAAGAAAACCCTGTCCGGACGCTTCCCGGACGCCCGTAAAATGAGATTCCTTCCCTACACTGCGATTGCCGACGACCGGTACATCGGAACTGCACCGCAGAGCCCAACACAGCAAGTGCATTTAAATGGGACCGTCCCCCGACCGGTAAGAAATGAAGGTTTAACACAAACAATCTTATGGAACAGAACCCTCGGTGTGTAGACGCGCGGAGCCGCGCCACCTCGACTCGCTGCTGAGAGATTTAAACCAATCAGAACTAAAGTACAGGACGGTAGTGAGAAGCCCGCACCACTCCGTTCGTGGAAACAGCAGCATTGCTCGTCAATTTCTGACATCTCCGCGCAATGCTAACAGTTGTGTGGGGACAGGTGAAAATTTCAATGCCACGTCGCTGATCCGCAGTGTCGCCCGACCTCCAACGTTATGTGGAAACGGAACCCCTGACAAATATGGGGAGATCCGGAAAGTAGTTGGCACGTGCTCGCAGATCCAGCGACCTAACTGTACCCCCATGTTGTGAACCCCTGCCCAAGTAGTCCATCAATCCGTCTTTCCCATTGTGGTCCAAAACTCTTCCACCGCCGCATTCCTCGTCGCCCCTCGGGATGATTCCTAGGCGTCCTCGCAGCGGGGAGAGACGTCCTTGCTTCTTTTCGGCGCGTCCTCCGCGTGACGGTGGCGAGGCCCAGTGGTGGCGGACAGTGGCGCCAGAGCGCAGCAGCGTCGCTTTGATATGCTAATGCGTCGCCGCAGCTGCCTGAAGGAAGGAGTCTTTGGAGAGCGAGTGACGGAGCACTACGGCGTGGGAGGTGGACACGGAACCCCCTCCAGGCAAATGGAGACGGCGGAGGTGGAGGAGAGTTCGTGCCCGACCAGAAAGAGAATCTTGGAGATGCGTTTTTATTTAAATAAGGTGGCGAGCTCTTTCCTCGCGTGAACGTGAAAGGAAAAAAAAAAGAGTATGGCAACAAAGTATGGGATTAATTTAAATTCACTCACTCTCTTGAGTTGACGTTAGTTTGCTTTTGAGAGGGAGAGCAACTTTGTTAAAAAAGATATATTACTTCTACACAAGATAGTTCGGAGTTTGGATCTTTTTTAACTAAGTTTTCTTCTACAAGAAAAGAATGACGCGAAACAAGGATCTAATTTCTCAACAACAAAAAATTGTAATACTCTCAGAAATATAGTCTGCTTGTAGAATTTTAGATCATTAGGGGCGAAAAGAGCTTTAACGGCAGCATTTCTACAAGTCTCGGGATAATGAGGTAGTTTTATATGTATTAATAAATAAATATATGACATGAGAGACTACCCTCGCATAGAAATATTCTGTAACGATCACGTTATAAAAAATTAGAGTAAGACTTTTTTTTAATGTTTTGCTGTTTTTTCGATCAATTTTTGATTCTCATGAAGGATTAAAAAGAATGCAATTCACATTTTATACTTGTTAAGTTCAATAATTATACAAATTCGGAAATGGACTAGAGAGTTTCCTTAATTCTGCTGTCCTCTTCATTCAAAATAATTTATTTCCTACAGATCACGTGTCATGACTCTGAAACGTTCACAGACAAATAGTTTATGCGATACCGAGAAAAGTAAAAAATCAATAATCGATAACTTTCTTTGCGTACGACCAAAGCCGAAGTATTTCTGTATTTCAAACGTTTTGGAGAGTTATCTTCATTACACAAGTGTGATGAATCGATAGAAATAAAGGTGGTGGAATAAAACGATAGAAAATTAAGAGAAAAGCACATATTTCATTTGAAGAAGGTTCTCAATGAGTTCGTAAAATAATAATAAAATATCACTGCCAATAACATATTAAGATATCTATATCATTTACTACATCTGGATCAAGGAAAAATTACGTATCGTGACGCAAATATCCTGACTTTTGTAAGCTACGAATTTCTTAGCTCACCATACCGGGTAGTTCTCCGCGTCACCACTCACCTGGAAAGATAAAACATTGTTAGTCACTCGCCAAAACATAGAAGCGACAATTGCACATAACATAATGGAAATCAAACAGTTTTATGAGTTTTCAATTAATTACACACAAAAATTAATGTTAATATTGAGACATCTCAGATATTTAGCTTCAAATACGCGCGAGAGACGTCGCCAGCCAATAGTAATTTATTCCGCT
>NNCF01126220.1:359036-371861 GCA_002313205.1 Laupala kohalensis | reverse complement strand
ACCGCCCTCACTCTTCATAAAGCTTACCTCACGAAAGAAACAAGAGGAAAAACTCTCACTCATTCATTCAACTCGCTCGCTTATATTCACTCAGTCAGCCAAGTACGAGATAAAGGAACTTTTTCTAGAAGAACGCGGGTTGAGAAGTTCTGGTTCTGGGTCTGTAAAGAGAACACCTTGTTGTATGTTGAACTTTCTTTCGAGTGATATGAAATAGAAGAAGCTTGATTTCATCGTTCTTCGTGATTCCTGAGGGTCGGTTGTGTCGAGGCGTCACTAGCGTGAGCGGTTTCCGGGGAGCATCGAGACGAGAAGACTAGAGTCGAGGATGTTGGTAAAGAATAATAATATCTCATTTGTGTGGTAATTATTGGTCAATGTACGGGTTGTGTTGCCAATATAGTATTTGTGTTTTTATAATAAATTGTTGTTTGTTGTTCCAAAAGACTGTTGATCCCTTTTTGATTTATATAAATAAGCTTGTAAGTGTAAGAATAATCATTCAGGTTAGATCGGGGCACAATATGGGTGAAAAATTAGAGGAATTAATTGTTCAACTATCTTAGTTTTTGTAGGGTTTAATCTTCGAACAGTGGGACGTCTCAAATATTGATTTTTTTTAGAAAATATGAGGTAGTGTGTATAAAAAAGTATATTTCAAGCTAGAAGAGAAGAAACATTCATTGCTTAGGGAAATAGAAATGGTTTTTTGTCAAAATTCGTATCATAGAGAAATGATTCTACCAGTTTCGTCCATTGTGTAATCAAGATAAATACATAATAACTTACAACCTTTTTTTGGACGATCAATATACGAATTTTTATTGTATTCGTTCGGCATATTGATGGAGAGAGAACTCTGGGTAGTGTTTCATCGCCGTTTAATCCCGCCCGCTCTATCAGTGGCTTTACGAATTCATAATGACAACGTGGGCGATTGATGTGTGGTTATATACGAATGAAATGGATACACTTAAATATAAATAGACTCAACTGTCTTTGCTGCAGACAACATGAGACAGAAGATACTGAGAGGTATCGCCCTCTCGCTCACACTCCCACTTGGGGTGGGGGGAGTATTACTGCGCAACGACTTGTGTGAAGCAGTCAGTGAGGAAAATCGAGTTCCCCCACCTAAGACAATGTGCGAGAGAGACAGAGACATCGGACGGAGGTGCATAAGACTGTTAGGTATATTTATATTTAAGTCTATGATGATATAATGGGCGAATGATTATGAATGAATGTGGTGGAATTCAAGGCAAGGGAAACGGGAATATTTATTATTGTGGAATAATGTTACGAATCGTGATTTTTAAAGGTTCTCCAAAAGAGGTGTTTTTAGTCTCTTCGGTGGGTCAGGAGGTACAGTTCTTGCTCGCCACCCACACACACATCGGTTCTATTCCCGACGGGGTCAGAAAAAATTTCTAACTTCAATGTCCCAGCTTATATAGATGTGACGACTGAAAAGCAAACCCTCCATCTTCTATCCACCTCCCACTACTCCTATTATCAATAACTCTTACTATATTATTACTATCTAACACCTCTATGTGGGCCAAGTTGTTGGTAACGCAGTTAATCGGTCCACCTGCTAACAATAACCCTGCCACCCCACTCCTACTTCCTACGGCCCCGTGTAGATAAGCTTCTATAAAACGCTACATTTCCCAAATACTACAATAAAAAAGAGGTCGTAAATCATTATTTATTTATCGTAGAGAAATAACGCAACAAGCAAATAAATACAATTATGAGGAGGAAACACAAACGTGGAGAGGTCTTCGTTTATAATCAAATATATAATGCAAGACTTACGACCTATATAAATCATCTGACGACGACTTAAAACGAAGTCGAAACGTTGAGAGTTTTTATCACAAAATATAAGGTCCATAAAAGGTCGTAAGTGTTGCATTACTTATTTGATTAGATTATATAATGGATGTTAATTGCAGTAGTCTTCGTTTATAATTTGAAACGTAACATATCCAATACAGATTTTCTGAAGCGAGATAGATTTGTCATCTCGTATATAAAAATTTACAGTTCGTGTGTTCACGCGGAGAAAGAGTGTGGAAGAGACGATGACAATTCACGTGGCAACAGTGCGCTTCGCCAGCAAAGTGTCTGCGGAAACGACAGTAGCGATAGTCGTTGAAGATGGCTCTCGTGCGTTGGAAGAGGCAGCGACGACAGCCAGAGTGGAGGAGGCGTGGAGTGGAAAAAGGCGAAGAGCCTGGTTGCCTTCCTTCGTCGTCGCCATCAGCTACAACGACGTCTGCAAGCGAGACACTAAGGGCCCACAAATTTCGGTCATTACGCTTACTCACTCGTTCACTTTCTCGACGCAGCGCGGCGCTCGCTGTGCGTCCGAGAAACGACTCGAGTGGCAAGGGAAAAGGCACAGGTGGCACTGGCGGCTCTATGGGGGCTATAGTCCCCCCCCCATGGGACCTGAACTCGTAACAGATAAAATTGAAGTTGATAAATGGCATAATTTGTAAAAGTGTTTCCAGATTAATATTTGTCATTAGTTCTATTTGTTATTATTATTATTAATAATATCGGATTTATTATTATTAAATTTAATAATTTTTATTAATAATACCGGATGTTAATGGATAATTATTTATTTTCTGCATTTCATTTAAGGTAATATTAATAAAATTTGTTGTAAACCATAACTTTTAAACGAAATGGTCCCCGTTAACCCCCGCCTTGATCCGCCACTGGCTATAGACCCCCTTTGGACCTGAAGTCTCAACAGATAAAAGCATACTTTGCCAATTTAAACAATTAATAAACTGGATTAATATTTAATAATGTTAATTGTATTTGAGGAGTTCATGTATTTAATTTAAAGATAATATTTATAAAATTTGTGTTGTAAAACCATGATTGTCAAACAGAAACGGTCCCCAGATCGCTCTTCGGGTAGCATCCCCCCCCCCTTGACTACGGCCAACATCCGCCACTGGACAGACGCAATGGTTCATAGAAACGAGGATTTTTTTAAAAAATTCCTCATTTAATGTCTAATTTTTTTATTATGGCTACAAAAATACGCATACATTCTTCTTGAAAATAGTGACGTTGTGGGAATCGAACCCGGGACTTCATTGATCGCAGTGATGATAACCACTACACCCTCCGTTCGCCCTCCATAACTGTACACCATTCTCAGCCAGGTCCAACGTCGGAAGGCTCGAGACACATCCCCACACTGGAGAACATCCCTTCGATCAACCCAGGAATCCCGGATTCGATTGCCATCTCGTTGTCAAATTTACTTTACGGAAAGTTATCTCATATCTTCTTTACGTGTAGTACATCAGAACTCTGAGGGATCCACGTTCACACGGGTCCTGATGCATACGAGGGAACATTTCCGTCGGTGGATCCTTCAGAGTTCCGATGCAGGACACCGGGAGAGTGCGACCAACACGAATCGAAGACTTGGAAGAGGGTCGCTGTGGACAGAAAACCCGGCACTTTTTTTAAATTATAAAGCTCTTAATACTGCTTCCGGACTTGTGTCCTTGCTTTGTCTTCATGTCTCTCTATCACTTGAGGCCCTGCTTTCCTGTGTGATTCTAATTCATATTGATGTTTTGTACCTCCCCTCCAAGTTTGTACGCGGAGTTCAGAAACATAGTTTCATAACAGGGAGTGGGTGAAACACGAGCACTGCTGCAGGCGCAAATCGCAGTTGTGTAAAAAGGAAAAAGACGGAGCGACGGCGTCTTCGCGGGGGAAGAACCGCTTGAAAAGGGAGCTGCTTAAGACGACGGATCCGAGCGCGGTTTGGGATTGGAAGAGATTACCCGTGAATGGGACACAGTGCGACGTGATCAACAGGGAAAGACTGGTCATGACAAAAAAGATTTTTAAAAAAGGAGTAGTATGAGCGTGCCAGACACTTTTTAAGCTCTTTTTAACCATTCACGAAACTTTCAATATTATTATATATTCGTGTTATATTTTGATATTATTTGATCACATATATAAGGTCGCAAGTATTTCATTATTTACTTAATTATCTATTCTGTATATATTTAAACAGTATTTCTGTTTATATATCATAACAGTATGTTATAAATAAATCATGGACAATTACGATACATCTTGTGAGTTTCCACTCCACATCGTTTCGACTCTAGATTTGAGTCAGGTGTAAACAAACAACTAGAGAAATGTACGTAGCAACAGAACATGAAATGAAACAAATATAAGAACAAAATATGTTTACAAAGAAGCAGAAATTACACAAATAAGTTATAAAATTGTATTTTAAATACTCGATAATTTTTGTTTGGTTCCTCATTTTTTGAAATTGTGCCACAATAACATATCATACACTTAGAGTGGCCGGTTTCTCAGATTATTATTTTTATTATTTTTATTTATTTGTTACCTTCTAGAATGTAAAATTCGATACGAAAATATAGAATGTAGGCTAGAGCTAATATGAAGAAATAAAAAAGTATTATGTCCAAAATTCATCGGTTACACCCAGTGTGATAACCTACACCAATTCAACAGTAAACATTATTTTTGCCATGTAATTGATGAAAGTTCACTTTCAATCTTTGCATAAAACTTCAAGTTACTTTAAGTGTTCGAGACAGAAACAATCTGTCTCTCGAGTACACCATTTGGTGTATTACAAACAGCGTACTCAAATCTTGGGTATACTTTGGCTACAGTGTGTCAGGTCTCAGGTTCTTTTCGCTGGTTTTTCATCGAATTATGTCTTCAACACAACTTTTCACATGATGTAACTAATAAAAATATAATTCACAATGTACCGCTCACGAATTTCCCCGCTTGGAAAAATTAAAAGCATTGTAGTTTCATCCGGTCTCCGAAACCATACCACACCGATGGAGGATTAAGTATGTTGTGAGAAAAAAAAAAAGGTATTTATACTCTAATTCATCAAACTTTGCTGAAAATTATGCAATATGACTGCCTTATATTGCCATCTTCTACCAATTCAAGTTATATCCAAATAAATATACATAGTAATGACATAAACGACTATTTGCTGTAAAGAAATACAATTTGATAACACAACAAACTGAGACACAAGGTAATATTCGTTCCTCACACGCTTGATACAGAAAGAACAGTACAGCGCCACAAGAGCAAATGCATTGAACTGGAGTCCGAAGTTGGCGATGCATTTAAGTATTGTGAAATTCGAATGTCCTGCCAACATAACGCGAGATACAAATATTATTACTCTAATGGATGATGGCGAAGTAAAAGTGTTTTCTACATTGAGTACATGCTCTGTACCAACATCAAGCCAGTTATGACCAAAAATAAGCAAATTAATTAATAATTTACTTTTTAAGAGAGCTGTTACAAACTGCCTATGACCACGTTGATGACAACAAAGTTATTTAGTGCGAGTAATATACAATAAACTAAAAAACACAGTGATAGTGATTTTTATTTCTTAAGTTGAATTTTCTCGAAGCAAAGAAGCATGGCTTCTAGTATACGAATCACTTAAGGAATAAGGTACAGCAATTGTGTAGTTACCTTGGCCGGTACATTGCAATCGCGGGGATGCATACCTTGGTCACGTGGACGGCGCGGTAAAATATAAAAGCAAAAGGGGGGGAAGTGGGAGAGAGATGCTGTCCCGCATTCATCGGTGCCTCTTTGTCTGCACTTTACGACCGACGACGAATTAATTGCGAGGTGCCCGCTAGGAGCGCTGCGGGTGTCCTCCGTCTTCCCGCGTTGCCTCCCGTCGACGACGGGTCGGTCGGGTCGTCTCTCTACTTCCTTGGCAGCAGGTCCCGTGACACGGGAACAAAGTGCTCGAGTTGGGACCTTACTCTCTCGGTTCCCTTTTCAGCTTTCTCCCCTTACGTTCTCCGCTTCTTCTGCAGGCTGAGGGAGTCGGGGAGAAACTCACTCCCACGCATTTTAAAGGACGTGGGATCGAGGCTGGATCATTCTTCAATAAGCACCAAAGAAAATTCCATGATTTTATTTATTTATTTATTTATTCAGGTTCAGACCATGAGGCCTGCTCTCTCACTTAACCATGCCTTGGGTGAGGGGATTACGAAGGAGAGATGTTGGTTGGCAGGGGAACTTATGGTACCGAACTGACGTCTGTCTGGAGTAGGAGAGGGGAGATCCTAGCTGAAAACCTTCACTAGTTCAGTCAAACAGGATTTGAATCCCCGCTCTGCCGCTCAGCGGCATGGTCGAATCACCACAAGACCACCGCCGTCGGGGTGGTTCATACACATTATTTTAATGATAGATCGTACAACGGTCCTTCAGAAGGACATATTGTCCTGCTGGTAGGACGCGCCTTAAATGGCTGATAGAAGTTTCCTCGTCTTTCTAATAGGACCGTTAATACTACCACGTAAATCCTTGGATAATTATAAGGTAGAGTAAATTAAACCTTCAGAATTAAAAGAAAATATTGGATTTGAAATTTTTGATGTCTCATATTTTAAAATCCGCGCTTAGTTTATGAAACCTACATTGCATATCATTTATATGAAATATATATTAACATTTTAATTAAATGCACTTCAGAAACTGCAGCGTTAAGCTGAAGGTCCAGAGTTCGAATCTCGATCCGGTTTCAACATAACATAAGTAATAAATATTAATATAAATCTATAGTACACATTTGTGATCAGCGTGGAAGGTTCCACCAAGTAATGACTCTAAAGACCGACCGTCCAACCGGAAGGACCTATGAATGAAAAAACGAACATCCTTCCGGAAGATCCAGACGCTTCCGGAAAACTTTGAACTGCACGCTTCATCATTTGCATCGTCATATAAGGAACCTACAATTTAAGGAGACATCAATAAATTACGTGACGGACACTTGTGATGCGGCGGGGATGGGGGATGTTAGCCTTGTTGATACGTAACGATACGTTTAATAGGGTATGCCTTATAGGATGCTTTTTAATCGTTAAGTTTGGCATTGTAATCCATGTACTCATTCGTCAAGTGAGAGTACAAAGCAATGAAGAACGAACAATGTCGGTGGATCGAAATTTGTCTCCACATTTGCAAAAAGTAACATTTTTTCTTAATGTGAGGGGTGATATAGCATTACGCAATTTTTGAGTGAGATTAAAACAAATTGTTACAGGAGCGTTATAAATGTCAAACTGAGGAAACACTATGGATGTGAGAACCCTAGGTTTGGATATGAGATCCAAATCCAAAGGAAGGAAATGGTTTCTCCAAAACTTTGGATGTGACATCCTAACCTTATTGCTCGGATACTACAAGGTGAGATGTCCCATCTAAAAGTTGTACATCTAAAGATTGAGATGTCCCATCGAAAAGTTGGAATGTCACATTCGATGGTTTGGAGAAATCCTTTGGATTTGGATCTCACATCCCAACCTGTTCTTTAGGTGCAGATTTGCCTTACGTAATTTATGGAAGACTCCCAACTGTCAGAATTTAATGAAGAGCAGGGATATTAAAATTGGCATGTAGACGTTTTGGAGTTTGCAGTAAACAACGCCGAAAAAAATATTACGAAGAAAAATAAAACGTTGATACATCGAAAAGTACAACAACATTTGGGCATTAAGGTACTATTTCGTGAATTATTACGTTTAAAAGTTTAACGCAAAGTTTCAAAGAATCTTCTCCCCTTTCCATCTACAAATCCACGACTAATGTTCAAGTGCGTACGGAGCGGTGCTAACTTCTCGAGGAGATAAAGGCAAAGAGAAACCAAGGCTCCGTTTCTCTCAGAAACCAAGGACTTCCTCCGAAGTCGTTTATCAATAAGGTGAACAAAGGTGAGTGCACTTGGTCGCCTGGAATACCTGAAGGCGCAGAATATAGAAAATGGTAGCATTGAATCGGAGTCTGAGCTTAGGATCCAAAAGCCAAGGGAACCTTTTCTCAAACCGATGTCCTCAGACCATAGGTGGTTCTCGAGGTTAGCTCTGTAGTACGTTTGATTTGACATTGTTACAGAACTAATGGTCACGAAAAATAAAATTAACATACACTGGGAAACGTTATTAGGACCAAACTCTAAAACGTTACAAGGAATAAAATTTAAGGACCAAATTTAAAATCATCTACAATGATGCAGTTGTCTTTAGTTAATGAGTTTATACCTAAAGAATTAACAAATGATATAGTGGAAAACGCTTTCCCTTAAGATTAAATGATTTTAGATTATTGGGAAGGAGTGAGGAGCCAGTTATAAATCCGGCTACAAGGCCAAAGCTTTTAAATTGGAAACTTGCTTTGACTTATATTATTAGTTTTGATGCAACAAGTCTCTAGTATTAGACGTTTAAAGTATTTTTTTTTCCTTTTAAAAATTTTTGTGTTTCTAAATTCCATCTCATCCTTGTTATGTCTACAATGTTTCACAATACCAGTCTTATCATCATCATACTTCTTACATTTCGTCTCATGTTCATTCAACCTTGTACTTCATTTAATCTTGGTCTGTCCAATGTACTTTACATCACAGTCCCTACATGGTATAGCATATACTACATTTTATGGTTATCCGTTGAACGAGATTAATCAACAAATAAAGAAATTTAAATGAAAAATAAATATACCTGATGTACTACATTACAGGTATGTTACAGAATTTAATAGTTTATAATTATTTAAGTATTAAATATGACATAAATTGTATAATACCATTTCTGTATATTACCGTTTTGTATTTGTATTTCTAACCTGCCCTGATGAGATAAACATGAATCTCGGAACGTTGGCAATCCAATATTGTGAAACTGTAAAAAAAAAAAAATGAAATCCTAATATTGTTGTGATATTTCAATTTTCAAGTTTCAATTTTCCAATAATTTTTTTAATGGAATGTGAAAAGTGAATTGATGCTGAATATATTTTTGGAAAGCGACTTATCGTCTTTAACAGCGACACATAGTTCAGAGTGATTATAGTGAATAATGAATAAAGTATGTACGACTCAAATGGAATTATAGTATTTATTCAAATTTTTATTTGCAGATTTGGTGAAGGAATTAATTGAATTTTCCTTTTTTTAACGGTACTTAATATAGTAAAACATTGGTCAATGTCCTTCTACCATAAATCAATACTTCCACTGGAAAACCCAGCAATAACAAGAACGCTTTTCTGCAAGTTAAAATACGGAGTAATAAATCAAACTACCGAACTCATAAATTAATTTTACACAGGACAGAAAAACTCGCACCCAACAGTAGGCAGCTGTGCACTAAACAATAATTGCCGGAATTATGTTGCACGCAAAGGAAAAAAAACTAAATTCTAGGTCGAAAAAAACCAAATCCAGAAACACGTTCCTACGAAGCGTCTCGATAAAAGACTCTGCGCGTTATTTATTGATCCATTACTATTGCTCACTTGTTTGTCGGTGCTATCAAAAGAAGCGGCCCGATGACAGGCGAGGCGTTGATAAGATCTCGAAGTGCTTTTTATGTGGCACTTCCGCGCGCCAAACGAGGTTTCAAATGCAAGTCACTTTTTACGGTGAGATGTGGAGATTTGAAATAATAAAAGCGTTGTTAGTTATATCAATTTAATGACAGTGTGAGACAAACTCTACTGTAATTGTAATTCATTACTCAAAAAGATAAAAAGCAAGTGACGTTAAGTCGGAATAAAAAGACGAGTGAGGCGTGCGCCAGAGTCCAGTTCACAATCACCTCATAGGCAGGAGACATTATTATTTAGGACCAATTTTACCTTTTAGATGAATCGTGTCTCTCTCACTACAGCATTCCAAAAATAAGAGAGAAACAAAAAAGTGTGTTACAAACATAAAATTTGAAGGTCATATCGCCGATCTCCTTGCCGTACGTGTAACTCTGCCGAAAATTATGCAATATGGCTGCCTCACACGAATTGCCAACTTCTACGACTNATGCAATATGACTGCCTAACGCGAATTGCCAACGTCTACGAATTGAAGTAATATCCGAATAAGTATTCATAGTAGTCACAAAAGCGACTATTTGCTGTAAAATATACAAGTTAAAAACACTACTAACACACAAGGTGATATTCGTTCCACGTGAAAGAACAGAATAGCGCCACAAGAGCAAAAGAATTTAATTCATGGTCGATGTTGATGATAGATTTAAATTTTAAAAAATCCGAAAGCAGTGCCAACATAACTCGAGGTACACTTATCATTACGCTGATGGTTGATGGCGAAGTAAAAGCGTTGGCTACACTGTGCACAAGATCTGTACTAACATCAAGCCAATTTGACTGACAATATATGAATAATTATTGCGAAGAGAGCTGTTGCAAACTGCCTAAGACTACTTTGAGGACGACAAAGTTATTTACTGCGACTGATATATCTAACAAAACTAATAAACGCGGTCCGTTTCCGATCATGATTTTATTTTCTTGAGGAAATTTCTCGAAGCAAAAGAAACGTGACTTCGAGTATAGAGAAACTATCGCTGTTTGTCGTCGCGCTCATCTCGCTTTTTCCTTTACGCGAGAGAGAGAGTTCGCATCCGAGACAGAGGAAGAACCTCCCGGCAACTCGAGACGAATGGAAATTGTCCAGACTTACTAATCAGTCCTGGCGCTCCAGTCTTAAGTAAGATGAAGAGACTAACGAGAGGAGCACGTCTAAGGTTGAGCGAGGAATTGCGGATAGACGCACAGAAATGTGTTAACAAGCAGCCGAAAGTTAGCAGGAGACTCCTAAGTAGTGGAGCAAGGGCACAGTGAGACCGACGTCAAAATAGACGGAGGAGAACTCGAAAGAAAATAGTTTGAATAGCTTATGTGACTACTATAAATATTTATTTGGATATAACTTTAATTCGTAGAAGTTGGCAATTCGTGTTAGGCAGCCATATTGCATAATTTTCGGCAGAGTTACACGTACGGCAAGGAGATCGGCGATATGACCTTCAAATTTTATGTTTGTAACACACTTTTTTGTTTCTCTCTTATTTTTGGAATGCTGTAGTGAGAGAGACACGATTCATCTAAAAGGTAAAAATAGAAAGAAAATAGAAAGAAAACATTCATTCTTCGGAGTAATCTTGAAACCTACGATGTATCAATTCTGGTCTCCGGTTAATGATAAGACAGAAGTTGAAAAATGCTAAATATTTATAACATAGAAAAAAAACCAACATTTATACTTACTGTCGGCAAAATTTTAAAGGCCAAAATCCCCACGGAGGTACGTGTATCTACGTTCGTAATGATATTTTATCTTCTCCACTGACAGGCTACGAGAACTTCTGCGTAGATAGTGTGTTCGAAATTTCTGCAGTTGAACTGACCGACACCGGTATTGTTGTTTCGTGTATTTATAGACCTCCTCAATCAGATCTTGACATATTTTANTAAATATTTATAACATAGAAAAAAAAAACATTTATACAGACTACGATCGAAAAGTGTGCTAATGAAGCGAAGGATGTGTAAAGTGTATTAAATAAACTTTATATTATTAAATAAACAAAATAAATAACTCTCCGGAAACCAGCAAGTGATCAATTTCGATCAAGGGCGGTGGCGGCGGACTTAATACTTATTACGAAATTATTTAATAAAATGTGTAATGTTATAGCTACATATGTTGTTCCAAAATGAATCGTAGATATTACATGCTGTGAAAATTCGAGACTAATAATAACAAAACTTTTAAATGACATTCCCGAAAATGGGAAATCGCCACTGCCCCAAGGAAACCCGGGTCAGGATGGAGGCACAGAGATAATGTATACAACCGTTCCAAGGTTGCGTACAGTTAGATATGAACTATTATAAATAAGGATCAAAAACGATATCCATGAAAAATGAATTTAGTAAGTATCTAGAGTAATATAACAATGGCGTGACGAGAGAAATTAATATCAAGCACATCATCCGAAATAGTATGGAAAACAATATTTATTGGTCAATTGAATCTCTCATTAACTTATTTTGTTAAAATAAAGTAATTTCTTTAACAAAACAAGTGTAGCATAATTTTTGTTCTTGGAAACGTGACCGACGTTGCTCTCCAACTGATTTGATTTCTGAACCCGGGATTTTGTCTTCAAGCAGAGCGAGTTTTAGATCCAGCCTGAAGATTGAGAAAAGGGCACAAAATCTATCATACCCACGCTCCTCACAAAATAACTCTACCCACAGAGCTCAACCGACAATAACTACTATTGATGTCACATGGTATTGACACCTCGGAAATTCGTTTATGGGGATGGCACAGGGAGA
This sequence comes from Laupala kohalensis, assembly GCA_002313205.1. Classification (NCBI taxonomy): domain Eukaryota; kingdom Metazoa; phylum Arthropoda; class Insecta; order Orthoptera; family Trigonidiidae; genus Laupala; species Laupala kohalensis. The sequence goes on along the minus strand of NNCF01126220.1, from coordinate 359,609 downwards.
TACAAAATGGCAAAGATTGATAACTAATAAGTTATTTTATCTTTGATTATTAATATTTGCTTTATTGGAATGAGTCGAAGATAGGGGAGAAGGGGTAAGTGGTCTCCAAATTCAAAATATACTGGGCGGTCCTGACTTAAGCATCACGTGAACAGTGTTCCCCGTATTTTGCAATATCACCACCATTGCCTCATTAGTTGACAGATAAAGAATGCTCTTTGGGCTGTGGATAAACATATCCCACTTTTTATGCCTATCGACGAAATTAAAAATATTTCAGTTGAATCATTCTGTAAACGATACAAATTTAGTTCGTAGGATGATGTTTTACTCTGACAATCAGAAACAAATTTGCAAGGCGTAATTTAGCGGTGTTTCACGAGGACGGTGAAATTATATTTTCCTTCACAATATAAGAGCATGCAAATAAAAATGCAGCATCAGTTGATAGAATATATTTATTATTATTATTATTATTTATTTCATCCCATTTTACATACAACGATACAACTTAATGAAACATCTCAACGTATAGACATTTGTTCTTTATATCATCTTGTATGTTTGATATTC
>NNCF01126220.1:299191-338340 GCA_002313205.1 Laupala kohalensis | reverse complement strand
GATGGCAGTGATCGCCAGAGTGGTGGCGATCTTAGATGATCACGAGTAACGAGCAGTACGAGACCACACCGTGGGGACGGGTGGAGCGCGCCCTCTTATCGCGCGGCAGCCCGAGGTCATGAGTTAATTCGGTTAGTCGCTGCTGCACGCAGTCTCTACTCCGTTACGCCGATGTCAGAGCGACTCGAGCAAAGATGCTCGAAGCATACTGTGTTTTGTGGGTTGTAGAAGCAATATTTTCTGTGTTCTATTCTACAGGATGTTAATAAATGTTTGTTGTTTTTTTGTTACAAATGCTTTGAATCTTCCTTCCAGCAACTAACCAACATAATCAGTNTATATATATATATATATATATATATATATATATATATATATATATATAATATTTCTTCTATATGTACATAAAGCTCATTTGGGTTAGATCAAATCTTACAATTTATAAGCAATATTTTCGGATGTATATAAGGTATTAAAATAACTAATAATTCGAGACAGACATAACAGTAATTACATTAATAATAATAAAACCACTTCTCACCCCTCCCCCAGCGTGCATTACTTTATTTATGTACGGTCCCTATTAGGAACGTTTGAAAATATAGCTTAGATAGTAGGTAATACATTGAATTATGAGTAAAATCATTCTTTAAAAAGTCAATTTTGCGGAAAGTTCTTTTTTCCTCCTGTATGATCCACTTTGAAGAAGACTCAATTTATCTCGCCCAATGAGGAGAGCAAAGATACCGAGTACGGAGCAGCGAGCCATCAAATCAGCTCATGATGCGCCTCGTAGCTCCTCGTTCCTTCCTTTCGCGGTCGGAATAAAATACCGATTTGTTTCTGTTCTGTCTGCGGTGCGCTGTTCGCTTCTTCCCTGTTACGTCTCAACCCGCGCCTTCTTCGGGACAAGAATGTCTGTTGATGGCGCACACCCGCCAGTGTTAAACGAGACCAAAAAACCGCCAATCGACTTCTTCCTTGATACGTCTAAAAATGTCCGATGTCACTTTTGAGTTAGTTTATCGTCATAACTCAACAAATCTTCACAACAATTTTTTCCAATATCTCTCGAGAATATAGTTCTATTTTGATAAGATCGGTCAGATGAAAATGGCGGTTGGTCGGGAATCGAACCCGAGACATCTGCATGGATCGCAAGGATGTTAACCACCACACCACCCGTTCGCCTTCCGCGACTGTACACCATTTCCATCCACGTGTTCACGAAAGGAATATATGACTAGTTTACGTATGTTGAAATTGATAAGCCTTTCATTTAACATATCAATTCGAATGTAATGACTTCGTTTCTGTTCATTCACAGTCCTCCAAAGGTTAAGTATTTATTATTAAATACGTAACCCATAAAATTTTTAGAATCTGCAATTTCCATCTCCGTATCAAATGAAACAACGGGATCACAAAGTTAACGACATGAAATTCGAGGTAGTGAAAGTGTAACGCAAGAAAAGTCAAGATTTCATTTTTGATACTATTGCTACGCAAGGGTCGTTTTAGTCGTAACGATGACCCAGTTGGACTTGACCTTGCTTAAAATTGAACATATTTAGATTGTGCAGACCAAGCGGAAACATTTTTCACCCGCTATGAGTATTAGTTTGAAACCCAGACAAATATTCTGAGTCATATGAGTACCATAGCTCCTTCATCAAATGTATTAAATATGTATTTTTAGGCATATTTAACTAGCATAAACAAGGCATTACTTAATAAAATCGAAGCAGATTTTTTCAGACATCATTCAAACTTGTTAATACGTCGGTGACTTTAATAACAAGCGGAAAAAAACTAACATTTGGGATCATAACAAATACATCCAATTGCAAGTAATTTCAAATCGGACTGAGAACGTTCAAACAAAAACGTCGGAGAGTTGATGAAAATGCCACGTGTTATTAATTATGTTTTGAGAAAAAATATTTTGATGCTACTGTTGTGGGTGGACCATCCACTCGTACTCGCGCCTTGCTCATAGACAGTTTGGTGATTTTGCAACATCACTAAGTACAAAATTTTCACGTCAAAATGAGTCGCTAATATTTTTTGTGGCTCTCCAACAACTCTAGTCGTGGGAGATGTAAGAAAATACGCTATGGCCAAAGGACGTGACAATACATTTTAGAGGATTCCCTTTTCGAATTACAAACTTCAGAGTTCATAAAATTATTATACCATCGCTTCATACCTCGATTTTAGGTTTCACGCAGAATAAAATTACACATCCTTCAGGTGGCGCTTTGCAAGTAAAAAAAATCGATAATACATTTGATTCCCGTTTGTACTGAAATCTCATTATTTGTCAATTATTTAACAAATTGTCAATTTTAAGACATTTTAAACACAGTTTGAGTAATTTCAAGTTTTCCCCCCTTGGGGTACAAGTAGTCGAATGTTATGTGACGATACGGTTCTTCAATGACATACAAGAAATAGATACTCAAATACTAATTCAGACGAAATGTATTCCATAGAATTCAACTCGTAACTAAGATTTGATATTCGATCAACACCAGTCAAATTTCTTAAGAAACACTTTATGATATAAAATACAAATGAATATAAAGCAGCTGATAAGCTAAATAGTAATGTGTGATGGAATATCACAAAGAAAATATGATACCAATTAGTATTGTAACATGATTTGTCAGGATGTGAACACACGTAAATATTGTGTAGGATATGAAATAAGGTATGCATGTTTATGAATACAATTTCATACATCAATTCATTATTGCATCAAAAACTTGAAAGTTGGTGTAGACGGCTTACAAACCTGCCAAAATTTAATCCCCTCAAACCACCCATCGTCAACCCGGTAGGTTGGTAAACGACACCCCTGGAAGAATACCAGGAGAAACATTATGAACGATTTTCATCTGAAAGGGCATCCACGAAGACGGAATTTCTATTTTATTTATGGAAATTGTTTGACTCACCTCTCCAATATTTCTGACGCTTATTTATGAGAAATTAAATCAGTACAATTCCCGCGACTCCGAGGCTGCATCTCAAAGACTCGGCGACGGAAGCGCAAATGAAAAAGTTGCGCATCGCACTTCCGGGGCAGAAAGTTTCGCGGCGGCGCGGCGTCTGTACTTCCCCGGCGCATAAGGCGCGTTTCTTCTGCCACCGCGAGCTCCAGGGGAGGAGCGCCCACGACGAAGTTTCCAGTTCGAGTCTCGTGGGTGAATGCTTCGACGAACTTCTGGTGGCTTCTAATGTGGTTCCGAGGGTATTCTTAGTAGGAGCACAAACTTTCCCATAGATCCTATTCAGCGATTTCCTAAATACTATTCTCACTATTCACATGCTAATGGAACCTACATTTGACGGTGGATTCAATTTAGTTAGTGGGACGAGTTCCATTTACACCTCATAAAACTTTTTGATTATTTATTATATATAACATCCTTCATATTTTCAGTTCTCTGTGATGATTTATTCTCACTCCGACCACAAGCTCTGCTATTCCGTCTATTCGTTTAAAACGTTTTAAAATACAAGATGAGTATTGGGATAATCTTATTTAAGGCTGGAAAGCAGCCATTAGGCACCATCCTGGTGTAATACCTTAAGCGACAGAGTTAAACCCAGCAAAACCCCAATCAAAATGGCGGCTTAGTACCGAATATGGAATAAAAACAGTACTATATAATTATGAATATATAAATAAAATATAAATTATTATTATTATAAAATTGCACATTGCTAGATACACATTACAAATTACATTTTATCTCTCATGTATAATTTATTAATATTGTCATCACTGATCAAACTCTTGGTTCAAAGAAAGACTCTTCCCATTACACAACGATTAGTTGTTCGTATTCGGTTTGACATCACAATCTTGAGTATATACCCTTGAAGTTCACAATAAGTTCACGTTAAATTGCTTCATTATTTTCATCCATAATTAACGGATTAACTACCTTCTAATACAACACTATAAGCTTGAATAGCATTTTCATAGACACAAGATATTTCGTAAATTTTCTGAGATGAACATTAAGTACATATTTAGCTGGCTACCCTTCGTCTTACGTCGTACCACTTAAGGTAATTCTATTGTATAGAAGACAATCTGGCATTTAAAGCATTAACCTCCGTTTGAGAACAGCGCTATTCAAGAAGTAAATGAATAGTTTGACGCAACTATTATACTCCTCTTACAGCCAATTACCTGGAGCATCACGAACATACATTTTACTTCTTCCACAATTGAATTTTATTTCATGGAAGATTCTCGGAAGCAGTATTCATGACTACGGTACAATTTTACCGTATACGTTAGCAGGCTACTATTAGACACGCTTCATTGAAGAAAGGCGAAAAAGGGAGGAATAATAATGCAATAATAGCGTCAGAAACAGACATAAACGTTCTCCTACATTTGTCAAGGTCTTCAAATTCACGCAGCACGTAAAATTTTGGAAATGAAAGTGAAAAATGTGGGAATCAAATTATTTTATGAAACAAGGTCCGGAACCACAATTTACTAGAAAAAATCCATCGAAGATAAGTATCAGACACGAGATTGTTGCAGCGTGACTTCATATTTCTCGGTTTGCAGTCAGATGTAATAGAACAGAGAAATTGTCAGATTAGAGAAATTTTCGTTGTGTATTGACACTTGCGTTAATCACGGTTACTACATTAATTTTGTACGTAAAGCATCCTTTCTGGCGGTTTGACATATTTGATTTCACCAGTCTATTGATAGGAATTTAACCAATTGCTATTGGACTCGTATTATATCTTTGCTTCATGTTACAGGTTCCTATACGAACATTTATTGAAGTGATCAAGGTACAGTACCTAAAATATATTTGTCAGTTCATCCAAAAATTCTACTACAATTAACGCCCATTATATGATCTAATTAAATAAAAAATGCAAGACTTACGACGAAAACTACATTTTTTGTGTTAAAAACTCACAACGACTTCGTTTGGAGTCGTCAGGCGATTCAAATTATGCCAAAAAAACGTAACAACTTTACAATTGAACATGATATAAAACAAATATAAACACAAAATATGTTTACAAAATGCAGAAACTACACAAATGTGTATTAATATTGTATTGTATATACCACATAGCTTTTCAGAGTTTTGTGTATCTTTTATAAATATGATTTCAGATATTCAATTTTTGTAATAATCAACTTCCTTGTCCAAAATTAATGTGATCAATCCATCAAGTACCTTACAAATTATTAAGGTAGAAACCCTGGAAATTCAAAGTAGTGTGAAAACAGGAGTCTGCACCGGTCTGGAAGGTTTTGCAAGGTATCAAATATCCGAAGGGTAAGTTTTTGTTTCTCTTTTTTGGAACTCTACTTCTACAAATTTCAGAAATTAATTTTGTACCATCAGCATATTGATACGACACGGTAATCCCACATGAGCAAACAGCGAAGAAAGAATAATAAGTTAATTAAAATTATATTTATGAATTATTAAATTTATGTCTCTACTTCCACTGAAGAAGAGATATTCTTCAGTTGAAATTTAAAATCCCTCCTCTTGGCGACTTATTAACACTGTGAACACATTTTTTTTCTCATTATTTTCTTGACTTGTGGAATTTTCATTATAGACTTTTATTGATAACGATCAACAAAAATTGAATATAAATTCAGTTGCAACAATCAAGTGTGGTGGGGTGGTAAACATATTTGACATAATTGTGTAGGAGCTGTTAACTAATATAATATAAAACTTGTACGGTTATTTCATTGAGGAAATTTTTAAACAAATTCAGGGCTAAGGTGGTGTGCCTTTTCTATTTCTGCTTATGTAAAATAATCAAGAAATGTTGCGATTATAACTATCAAAAATTAATGTGTGAAAACTTTTACTTGAACCATTTTCCCTGTTTCCCTCAACTTTAACGATAGCACATATTACATCAGAATTTGGAAACTGCATTACGTTGAATGAAACGAATAATTCACTCCTGATTGTACAAAATAATCATGACTTAATGGTAGTGGATAGAAAATTTTGAACCTCTCCAGACTTGTAGTTCAACGTGAACCAACGTCAAATCCGTCCTAATGGCTTCTGCAGAGTTCAGAGAATCTCCGCTTGAGCATGCTAAACGCTTGCGTCCTAGAGCTTACTATTGCTCAAAGTGTTTACTCTCTGATCACGTACCTTGTTGCACTGCATCGTGGAGCAGTCGTTAAAGTAACAGTCAGAACAGAAGTTGGAAATGTTACCTCACAGCATCATAACGCGTGGAAATTCTCAATCGATTTGCACGGGAGAAAACCGTGAAAGAGGAGGGAAATACACAATCACATCAACATAAATAAACTTCTTATTATTGATAATGTTTCACTTATGCCCTCCCGAATATAACTAATAAAGAAAAATATGTTTCTCAGCAGATGTTGATCATGAGTGGCGGATCTAGGCCGCAATCAAAGTGGGTGCTAACCGGGTAGCATGTTCGTTTAAAAATTGTGGTTTTACGACACAAATTTTATAAATATTACCTTTAAATAAAATGCATCAAATAAATAATTAACAATATGGTATTATTAACAATAACAATCATATTAATAAAAATAATTATATTATTAATAACAATTATAAATCTGGTAACACTTTAACAAAGAGTGCCATTTATCAAATTCAATTTTATCTGTTGAGAGAGAAGGTCCAACGGTGGGGGGCTACATCCCCCTGTAGATCCGCCACTGTTGATCTTGTATCATTTGTTCATTTCTGCGACGTCTCTTGCTACCAATTTAAAATAACACTCGCTGGCAACGAACTAGCACACCAGACGAAGTCTCACATTAAAGACGAAACGTACCTTGAGTTCTTTTCAGTGTTTAGTATCCAAGTTGTTTTTACTAAAATGAGACAAGTGTATTTTATTTTATTAATTTGAGTCAAGTTTAAACTGCTCGCTATAAACTCAGGTCGTTTTTCTTTATTAGTTATAAATTGACGTCATCAAAATGAAATGAGGAAAATGTACAATAATTGGGTACAGATGCAATTTTATCGGCAAATTAGCTTTTTTTTCAAATAATTTACAGAAACATGAACAAAATTGATGGATAACTTTTAGCTCAATCCACATGATCTCTTCATTCACCTTATGTTATAGACACTACTAGACCTTTATCTTGGTTCCGAAACGTAGAATACTTTTCTTCGTAGACATAGACAAATGCGAGCTCTTGTGATCTAGTGCGCCTTTTCTTATAGTTCTAGTACTAATTAATACCGACAGCGGTGGTCTAGTGATAACGTCTTCTCTTCCACGATCCCGCTGAGCAGTAGAGCGTGGGTTCGCACCCTGCTCGGCCGAACTAGGTGACGTTTTCAGCTGGGGTTTCCCTCACCTACTCCAGACAAATGTCGGTTCGGTACCATAAGTTCCCCGTCAACCCAACATCTCTCCTTCCCAATTACCCTACCCAAGTCCAACGGTTAGGTGGAAGAGCAGACCTTATGGCATCAACATCGCCAAAAGGCATAAAAGAAATAAATAAATACTGCAGATAATTAATGTATAATACGCATTGTTCGAAAGTCGCCTCTCACCAAAAAGCTAATTTGAAGCAAATAAATCTACTGCCCCTAAATCATATTTCCGACAAGAAAACCCGGTTTCATTTTGCCATGAACTAAAAAGATTCATATTTGTCCTCCTGAAATGGAAGTTTTATAATCAAAGAATGATAGTATACTGATGCGAAACACACTACATCTATAATTACTTTTCTTGAAATTTTGGATAATTAATTATTTTATATGTTTTTCTTCTTCATTACATAATAATTACTAAATATATTTTTATCTAATAATATTTTTATTATGACACCTCGTTGGAATACATTACTTCACAGTCCGATGACATTTCTAATGCATAATGGATCTCAATAAGAGACATATGAAGCGTTTTGAATACCATTTCGATAGAGCAATCATAATTTCGAACAGTGAAAAAACACAGGAAAAAGCATTATCTTTAGAGTCTGCGACAAAATTTAAGATTTCTTTCTTCCCATTCTACGTAATTTTTTCGTTTCTTCAATAAATAAAACTTGGGATACAAAACAGTCTTAATTCCAAGAAACAGTTAAATCGCAATAACAGAATTTATCAGAAGAAAATCATAATACATTAATAAGTAGTTAAGAAAAATAATGTTCTAATAAAATTCATTACTGAAAGTAGTCAACACAGGCCCAGCATTTGTGTTTAACATTTCATCACTCGAGGATCAAATAAAATTTTCAATTTTCATTTAATATTACAAAACAGAAATTGTGTGGTTTTGAATTATTATTATTGGCAATCGAAAAGCAGAAACAGCAAAATCACAGGGATTATCATGTTACGATCCAGTGTGCTTATTCACAAATAAAATAGTCATTAAACGCATGGACGATTAATAAAGAATATAAAGAAGATTAGGCGATTCAAAACATTTTTTCGGAACTTAATAATATATAGGAAATCGTACGGAGTATTTTTACCCACCTCGGGGGAAATATTTTGTTTTATGATTAATTTAGTTGTTCCACATGAGAGAGTTCTGTTGTCATGGGAAATGAAAGAGTAAAACTCATGATTTCTTTTTCAATTTGATGATGAATTTATAAACCAAACGTAGCCAGATTTATACAAAAAAAAAAAAACAACTTGCGGAAAAAAAAAGTAATGAAGAATTTTCAGGAGTAACTCTTCCCTAGTGTGTCGAGTAAATTATGAGACGACATTTATCCTGCAGTAACTACGTCTCTTTTGAATCAGAAGATATGAGAATAAACTTAATACTGCAGGTTCTATGGTACTTTCACTACTGAACGTATCTTCTCGACGAGTATGCACCGCAAAGAGTAATAGCTCATCTGTCTGACAAAACACTTCTTCTTTTCCAACTACCAGAATATATCATGTACAACTCCGTTCTCAATAGTGCCCTTTCTTGTATGGGTAAACTTCAGGTTTCTTTGGTGTCTGAAGCCCTGATTACCAAAAAACAATAAAAAATATAAAAAAGCAGTTAGAAACTGCGTATGATCACGTGGAGGATAATAAACTAATTTACTCTCCGGAAACAAGCAAGGGACCATCCTATTAAATCCGATCAAGGGTTCTAAGGCAGAGGCTGATTTAACATTTCTGACACACTCCTCAGATAAGAATAAAAAAGTTAGCAACGTGTTATAAAAAACAATACCAAAAAAAATGTATTTAATAAAACACAAAATAGTTGTGTCAAAAGTACGAATTATTCAAACTATAGATTATTCGTAAAATATTATTTATAAATAATATCTATTAAATAACACTAAATTCGAGATTTATTATATCAATAGAGCAAAAGCCTAGCGAGTCTGTACAAAAAAAAATCCATGGATTATCCAATAAAGGAATGGACATTATACAAGCATTCAAAAATTGTTTTTATTATATTTATTCACTAGTTTTATATTAAAACATTCATTTTTTTAAATAATCTTAGAGAAAATTCTATTGTGTTCATTTTTGTAGTATATAATAGGGTTATATAAAATAGGTCACACATGACTTTCCGAGTGCTGGTTCATTTTTGTCATCTTTTCTTATTTCCCTTCGCACCTTTCAAAAGATGAAAGGGTATAGTTCTTCTATATCCTCAACATAAGAAACAAGTTCGATAAATTTTTTTACTTGCTTGGATGATCGATTTATAATAAAATGATTTGAATTTTTTTTCACTAATAAAATAAAACGCCACTTTGCTCAGAAGCTATCCCCAGGGAATGTTGTCAATCACAGTTATATAAATAATCTAACTTTTTACGGATTAATTAACGATTCATGATGTAGAATTATGTATATTCTTCATCAATTTGCATACAATTAGTTTCAATACTGTTAAAAATTCAATCACATTCATGTATAGAGTATATGCGGTTTCGCGTAATTGAAGGATTTCTGTACCAATAATTCTTGTTCAATCTCAATTGATAACTACTGAAACTGTATTACGCAGATTACGGTTTCAGCAAGTAATTGATAATAATGCGTATATCACCAATCTTATTTTGTTGAGACTGTAAAACAATAACACATTATACTCTCCCATATAATTTAACTTCAATTGCATCCTCTTCTTACGTTATCAATTACTTATTTTTTCATTAACTTCAATTAGTTTAAACAAATATTTCTGTCTTTTAGTAGAAAGACATGATACTGAATCGAGTAAATACTTTTCATAGACACTAAATGTTACCTTAATATTATTTTTTCATCGCCGTGGCTAAATTATATTTTAAGATTTCGATTTAGTTTAGTTCTGCGAATTAAAAGCTATATCCGCTACTCGCAATTAAAACGCAATAGGAAACACAAATAACAAAGAACGTTTCCGAAGAAGAAAAAGCTTTTAATGTTCCAGGACACAGTAAAAGGAAAACCATTTGTTGGTACTGAAGCTTACAGCATTCCGCAATCTTAGCATTCAAATCGCGTCAGAATACGATGTAAGCAGTATGCAAATAAGAGAGGATGAAGCAGTTAGAGCACCATCTCATTGTCACGCACAAGAGTTAGCTGCATTCCATCGTCTTCCTCAGATTCGCATTTCACGCAGCGATTGATGCAAATCGTAAGAGGATGAAGGGAATTGTCCCGACATCTTCAAGATAATAAAGGAGGCGGGAATGTATTAAGCCATGCAAATAAAACGAGTACAAAAGGGAAAGAGATAGTGAGGCAGAAGTGGGTAGACGAAAAAGATATTAAATGGAGCAGGTTGAATAAAAAATGAAATAAATGAAATTAAAATTACACCTACTAAAGAAGGCGAAACGTCCTAAAAAAGTTGTTTCGAGATATTTGAATTAAAAATGTTAACATGCAAAAACCGTTATGACATCGAATAGTTTTTTAGATATAGAGGAAATTCGAAAACACATCATCCTAATATATTCCTTCTTAATCAGGGTTTCGAAAAAACCTTCATTAGTGAGCTTATAATATCAACAATGAACATCCTTTCATAATGTGTAGTTTCCATCTCTGGGTTCAATGAATCAGTCTCTCAGTATAACATCGTTTTACAGAGATTGCCAAAGAAAGGCAATGCAATTCACTTGCCAAAAGGTGAATAAATAACATTATCTACAATAAGAACCCGGTGGAATAAATAACCTATATTTATGGGAGAGGAGAGTACTATGACCAAATGCAATCTATTGGTAATCTATTCTCCAATTGAAAACTGTAAATAAACACGAATATTTATTAAGTTTCAATCTATTTTTATTATTATTTTCTTTATTATATGTCTTTTGGCAAGGTCCAGGCCTTGGAGCCCACTCTTCCACCTAACCTTTGAACTTGGAGAAGGAATTGGGAAGGAGAGATGTTGGGTTGTCGGGGAACGCATGGTACCGAACCGTCTGGAGGTGAGGGAAACCCCGTCTGAAAAGCAGGGTTTGAACCCACGATCTTCCGTTCAGCGGGATCGTGGAAGCGAAGATGCTACCTCTAGACCACCGACAACGTATTTCTAAGTTTCTAAAGAATAATTAAGAATTTTTAAAAGTATAATTTCTTCAGTTTACCAGGAAAGTGAGGGCAGAAGTACGTAATGAGATGTGCTGATGAAGTGCGTGTAAATGACGTGAAGGAATGAAAGGGGAGAAGTTCAAATCATACCATTTCTCCCTTCGCACTCTCGGTAAAAGGAACCCGTTTCGCTTAATTATGTTGGTAGTAGTGCGGGTGGGGTTCAAAGGTTGCGGGTAATTAAGTGAGAAAACACGGAAGACAGTTCATGACAAAATGAGATGGATAGTCGTAGGTGTACACGAAAGAGAGGTTGTGTTTTTGCCTACACCATAGCGCTGAGCGGTAGAGCGTTGGTTCGAACCTCGATCGACCGAACTACGTTTCTAACTGGAATTTCCCTCACCAACACCAGACAAATGAGGGTTAGGTACCGTAAGTTTTTCGGCAACCCAACATCTCACCTTCCCAATTCTTCACTCATGTCACAGTTAGATGAAAGAGCTGGCCTCATGGCCAGAACCTCGCCTTCAGACATGAAATTAAAAAAAAAAAAGTACAAGATTTTCTACAGAGCGGGAGATAATGAGTGAATTTTTGTACTAATATTCCGTACAGAGCCGTAACTATAAATTTAGATGAGAGTTAGAACAGTACAGAAATGAAGTCGATGGACGGAGTATGGAACACGGGAACGTTATATAATTCATCACCATTAATTCCGTATGGCTACTAAACTTCATCACAGTAAAATTAATCACAGTTGATTGGTCACAGTAAATATTGTAATAATTACTAATAACATTCTTCTTTCTTCACGTTTAGTGTAATTAACGACTTAATCTCTTCGCAGTGTTACTCTTAGCTTTCAGAATGGCAGAAAGTAATAAAATAAATGGAGATCACACACGGAGAATTTGATTGTTCCGTCCCGTAAGTCTTCCGCATTCTCGTGTACTGAAATTACGGAGTTATGGTCAAAATGTAATCCGGTACATGAGTATTAGCTATTTTTTATTCCTTTTATTTATTCATCCACATTGATACCGTACATTAACATGATTCTACCGGGTATTCAGCGAACACTTGAAGTCAAAAACCTGTCGACAAAGTTGTGCGATTGAGATTAAAAGCATTACAAATGTACCAATATATGCATTTTAATATACTTATTTATAACCTCAAATATTTTCAATTCTTTCGTATATTCATTTCTTCAGCATAGAGGCCATTTCCATAACGACTCGTCGACGCATCTGTCACGAGACAAAGATAATGTTTATCGAGTTTCCCCATATAAAAAAAAACTAAAATTCATATTGAAAAAGCTTTGCTATTTACACTTGTGCTTCATTTAAAAACGTAGGGCGAGTTCATTACTACCAAGACACACTTACGTATCCTCTCGAAATGCAATTCGCCTGCATCAGTCAAAATAGGAATCAATCTTCTTGAAAAGAGAGGAATGAAACGCGATACAATGTAAACAGATGAAGAGCGGCGACATCACGTGATCTGGAACACTCGAACTCGCAACAAGAAACGAGCAGGGAGCGACACACGAAGCAGCTCTAGGAGTTAAAATAAATAGCTGGCTATTATCACACAAGCGTTAAGCAAACGAGCTTTGTGTAAGGAATAATAATGGCGACCGTATATGTGCGAAAGACTCTCTCAAGATAAACGGAGGTGCTTTTGAGAGACAATGGAAACAAATTGCCCTCATACTACACTACGAAAAATATGAGATGCTTCGCGCCATTACCTTTTGTATCCAGCAAAGTTTTAAATTAATTCTTTTTCTGTAGAGTGGGCGCAACCGGGCAGTGGCGGATCTAAGACAGGCAGAGGCGGTTCTAAGGGGGTATAACCCAACCCCCACCCCCAGTTGGACCTGAATTCTCAACACACAAAGGCATACTTTGCTACTTTAAACAATCAATAAATTTGGTTACTATTTAATGTTGTTGATTATGTTTGACGAGTTAATGTGTTTTATTTGAAAGATAATATTGATAACATTTGTTTTGTAAAACCACGATTTTCAAACAGAAATGTAACCCCGATCTCTCACCGGTTAGCCCCGCCCCCCCTCCCCCCTCGCGGTCTAGATCCTCCACTGATTCCGGGTGCGGATAGAGCTCGTTTCAATATTCGTACTTTGGGAGAATTCATTTCGTCATTACTACAAATAATTTTTATAAATCAATTCTACTACCTTTACAAAACTATTAAGATTACTTTAAAAGATTTTTTTCTTAAACAACATACGACAATTAAAAAACTGGACGTATCTTCAGGGTTGAACATGAAAGTATCGACCAAACATCAAACAAAACAATAAAACTACACCATAAATGTTTTTATACAAGCAGAAAATATTACAAATCAAAGCAATGCATTTACTTTTGGCCAAGACAACGAATGATTTTTGTACATACTGACAACTGTAGTCAATCTATACGCAAAAAGAAGTTCGTTTAATATAATCCGATGATAACACTTCAAGTCGAGAAAAATTATCCACGGAGCAAATTTGCATTTCACGATGCATATAAAAACTCCAAGGTATGAACACCTCTTCTAGGTACAAACACCGCACGTTAGAAAGAACACGCTAGCGGTATGATATTAAGTGTTCACAGAGTCGGCGATAAATGGAAAAGTCGAGTTAATAGCCTCGAGTTAATGGTCGTTCTTCCGATCTTTGTCATTGTCATCGCAATTCAATTCGTTTAAAGAAAGAAAATGCAGCTTTTGAAATCAAACTGAAATTCTAGTTCAGTTACAACACAACTGACTACCTAATAGTGTACTTTATATCAGTTTCGACACCTATAATGATAAATTATTCGTCATTTTATTGTTGTCCATGTTTTTTGTTTGTTTGTTTTTGCTAAAAACATTTTCGACTGCAGAGCAGCCATATCTTATGTTTTCATTTCAATACTTTTTTTTATCGTTTTTCTTTCATTCATATATATTTCATCTATTCCAGTGTACGCTACTGAAGATGACTCCTATGTAGCCGAAAAACGTTTTAAAAATAAAAGCATGAACAACCATAAAATACCGTATAATTTATCATACTTTGATAACAGTATTATTGGAAATGCCTTGAAAGTTCAAAGAAAATATGTCACAATTTATACAATTCTCAGGTATACGTTATTCATGCAACTCAAATGTTGGAAACACGTACGTTTTCGTTCCGGATTTCAGTAGCAGTGAATTTGAAAGTGGTAAGAAATGAGCATACACATTTCATTGGATGGTGACCAACTGCTTTCAAAGAGAGAGCTTTGGTGGATAGTGTGCAGCTGTCATGTTCATCGACCAAGTGAATATTACAAGGGATGAGGGAGATAGCCGTTAAATGATGTACTTACATAACGAGTGAGAATTATTAAAATAAATAGGAATGTGTCAGGATTTCGGATTAGTTATGGTTATAAAAAGCTATCCCATAAAGCATTTCTTTCCACATATACTCACTGCACATTCATACTCAACCAGTGCAATTAAAGATATTTCTCGTTGATGCGTTTGGTGGGGATAGACAAGTATAATGATTATATTCAGTACTCAGTAAGACGTGCAAAAATCACTAAAACTTTGATTTTAGTTTCATTTTTATTATTCCATTATCAAAAATATAAAAAAAACCAGTATGCTGATTATACTTATGAAGATTGTCAATATCTCGATATGCCTGTAAAGATATCAAAAAATTTTCACTATTTCATTCACTGTCACCACATCGTTCGTACTCATGCAAATATACATCACAGGTTGGTGCCAGCAACGGCAAATCCACATCCAAGAACTCACAAAAAGGTCTCATTATAGGTGACATCAAATACAGGTAAAAACAAATAAATAAACGAAGAAAAATAAAACAAAAACTTGAACACAAATGACTTGTCAATAATTGTATTCTATGAACTATACTTGGATAAATTCAAAAATCAATATAACCATGTTGAAGTTAATTAAGAATATACACAACCAATAATTTGCATAAAAAACTTCGTACAAATTAATTGCAACACATGATCAAAATTAATACGTGAAAACCAGGAATATGCTGAAAGACAGTTGATTTTCTTTCTTTGAGCAATTAGTTTATTCTTGGGAAGTACGATCTCACAAATTCTCAATATGCAGGGTTCAAATTTAAGGGGGGAGGAATTACCCCTTCTGACTCCTTCTCCCCTCTCTTGTACATCTTATGTTTATTCCAAACCAGGGAAGTATATTTCTACTTCTGGTGATTGTAAATGATAATCGTAAAAATTTCGCATTGATTTCAACCAATGTACCTACCATGTTTCATGGAATGTATGTACATCATTATAAAAAGGTATTTTAGAAATCATTATTACAAGAANTATATATATATATATATATATATATATATATATATATATATATATATATATCAGAATTAAATATAAAATTAAGGAAGAAGTAAAAGATGCACCGCTGTCTACTGGAACGAGATTTTGTTTTTATGATAGTACTCTCGCCATTTTGCCTGACATCATCGGTCTGACAATGCCAAGTGTCAAGGTCACTTGTTGGTACCAGCTAAACTGGTACCATTACAGAGAGTACTATTACAAGAATAAAAAAGTTGTACTCTTAAACAAAAACACATCTTTCATTTATTCTTCCTCAAATAAATCTAGTATCGCATCACCGATATCTATATAAATAATTACATAAACTATATCCTTTTAAATACCTCCACGAATATAATGACATTTTATGGACAATTTTATGAAGTACTATCTTCAGACATGAAAAGACAAACTTCAAAAGTTTCCCTCCCTCTTCTACATTTTATATAATGCAAACACTGTCCACACCTGTCCTCATACTCATAACGATCTTTATTTCTTCAATCTTGAAAGTTTCAATTGTAATTTTCATGGGTTTTTTTCATATTGTTGTATTTGTAAATGGGAAAAGTAGCGTGCTATTGAAGCTTATCTACAATGGAGCGATAGGAGGTAGGAGGGTAGAATGGTATTAGTATAGGTGGGCCGCTTAGCTGGGTTTACCGACAACTTGGCCCACGTGGAGGGGTTAGTAGAAGTGTGGTTAGTAATAGTTACGAGTTATTGATACTAGCAGGAGCTGGATAGAGGAAGGAAGGTTCGCTTTTCAGTTAGTCACAGCTATACTCACTGGGACATTATTACAAATTTGGACTTGGAAATTTACCCTGGAGGACTTGGTGGTGAGCTAGAACGCTACCATCTAAGCCACGGAGGAGCTAACTTTTGATCGAATCGGATGTAGGGAAGCAGGGAACGAAAAAAGTATGTACCAGAAGCGTAGCTGCAAGGTTGAAGCAGCATACAAGCGTAGAGAACATTGGACACGTGGTTTCGCATTATGTAACCGCTGTAGGTCAAGGCACGACGAAACAGGGTGCACTCTATACCATATATTTATTTACTTCTGCAACATATAAGAAAGACTGATTTACAGCTGTGATCTATTTCTTTCAAATTTATTCAACAACATTTTTAACAATAACAATCATAATCGTATACATTAATACACAAATTTTCGTTTCTTTGCTGGGTAAACGGACGGAGTCAATAGCACTTAATGAAGTAGCGTTCTTTAAAGCTTTAAAAGACGTGGAGGCGATTTCCTATTATTTCATATTTCACCTTTTCCTTTCCAAGATATCAGCATTTAAAAATTACAATATGAAAAAAGAAGCTATTTGACTCATATATATGAAAAGTATATTTGTAGACTACTTTACTTCTAAGAAATGACAGCTCTGACGCGCCTGACCACGCTGGTATAAACAATATTCACAGGGAATTGTACACGTGTTACGTGACGATTTAAATCTTCATTGTTAATTATCATACACTATTCATAACTGATCTTATGTCCTCTTTACATTATCTACAACTAGCAGATGGGGGAAAGTATCTTCCATAATATCCAGGTAAACAAAAAAAATGTTATTACCGTACATAGTATTAGTTTCATTCAATTTTCTTTAAGCTACTTTAGCTAGTTTATATGTAGTATCGAAAATTTTAAAAAGTATGTGTCAGCGCAGAGGTTCCAATCAAACGGGGATGTAGGTTTTTGGAAAGAAAATAAACTTTATCCCGGACCGTATAGGACTGAGACCGCATGGTCGCGTGTCTATGTACAATAAAAAAGAAGCGCATTCAAAATAGTGTAAATGTAATTTTCAAAGAATTCATGGACCTTTCTTCGCATTTCTGGGAAACGCAAAATAAAAATAAAAAGTAAAGATTGGAAGGAAAGATGTAGGCACGAATACTGTGGAAAATGTATCGCAAAAAGGGCGATACGCAGAAAGCGAAGTACAATGTAGCTCCTAACACTGGGATGCAGAGATTCAACACATTCCCACGAGTCGGCCTTTCCTAGTGGAGTGCTTCGCAAGATCTCTAGCATTCCTCGCATTTATAAAGGCGTCCCCTTCCTCTGCACAAGACTTGCTTGTCTAATACGATAATGGCGGATAAAACAGTTAGGACAACGAACAGTAGTATGCATAATGGAATTCTTAAAAACATTGCAATACTACTATTTCCAATANTATTTCATATATATATATATATATATATATATATATATATATATATATATATATATATATATATATATATATATATATATATATATATATGTGTGTGTGTGTGTGTCAGAAATCCACATAAAAATGGAGGGATGATAGAGTAAATTAATAGGAACAAAAAAATCATGAAGATACAATGAAGATGATAGAGGTGTTCAAAGTTCAACAACAAATTTAAAATGATGTTCAAATTTCGGCTCATTTGAAGCGACACAACGACGCAGCATGTATTGGCGAGTATGTTCTACGTCGAGTCTCACGAATCCCCGCGAATCGGTCGGAATATGAACATCTGTCAAAATTTGTTGTTGTTGCACTCTCTCAATTCCCCCAACAAAGCACTTTACACACATTTTCTGTCTTTTGATCGTGCTCAGTCTTTGTGTCATTATATCTCCTTCAGGAGACAATTCGGGGCATGTAAATTTCATGACTTTTTGTTCCAATGAATGAGCTCTATCATCCCTCCAATTTTCTTTACGTGAAGATTCTGGGAAATCTCGTATATATACACATTTCTGATGTTTCTATAGTTCATTCCATGCCTTCAACAAATATGTATTGCCCGAAATCCGGATAAAATAGTGAACTTTGAGGGTCACCTATTTCGAGATAGATTTTTCTATTTAAAATTTGAAAGGACAAGTATTCTCTCAATTCTGTGTTCATTTATTCCTGAATTTGGACACAAGTTCTGAAAAATACTCAACGCTAATTTCGAGAAACACTCCAAAATCCACAAATATTTTTTTAAAGGGTCACTGCATGCGCAATGTCACTGAACCCGTTCTAAAAAGACTTATGAATGTGGTAAGTAAATGTTGAACATACCAGACACATCGTTTAACTCTTCTCAAACAACGAGATATGGAAACGCTGAATCAACACGGCAACTCTCCGGAACAGAAGTGCCACGTCCTTTAGACAAACCAGGCGACAGATGAATGTGTAAGGAGAATGGACAAGGTTGCCATGTTTACTAAATTATTTATCCTTATTTACGGGGGAAATATCGAGGTAGATGAAAAATTAGGATTTACCACATGTGTGTAATGGTACAAAGATCTGTTATCCGTCGATTTCATCTGAAGATTAAAGGCATTTCTACTTTTGATTTATTAACTTTATGTTAAGTTTTATAAGTTGGTACCCTAAATATTTTAATATACAATTTATTTTCTTCGAAGAAAATCAGTATTATGAAAGAAATACCTTGAGTGGAAATCAAAATAGCTTAAAAAAATCTCAATTTAAGTCACCAGTATTTCTAAGAGACTCTTCTTATTTTCTTCAAACATTTTATATTTATGGGTTTAACCCATTTCTTTTTGTAGCAAAATGTTGAAACTTATCCAAAATTTATAGTTCTTTATTTTGATTGTTGTGTTCGGATGGTTTTTTTATCTATTATCTTTTATAGAATGTTTGTGTGTTCGTAAATTTGTATGTAGTATATCAGTTGTCTTTTACGTTCACGATAATTCATTTATTTATTTATTTTATATACATTTACTTGATAAGCCAAATAGTCGAAACGCGGGAGAAAATAAAATTTTACGTCTTTTTAAAAGGTAGTACTTAGAAATAAAATAAATAAATTATTTTATCACTACTTGTATCCAAGATTCGAAAAGAAACAAAATAATGCCGCGTCTCCATGAGAATCCTGGCGACCACCTCCAGAACCAATTCCGTCTTCTTTGCCATCTCCTATCCTCTTGGTGGTTGCGTCCTTGTGCCACTATAGTCTAATGAGAGAGCAGCGGTCTCTGACAACCGTAATCAAGGAAGCATTTTAAAACGCTCTCTTTAATGAATGGGGAGCCCCCTCCTGCATCCGTATGCCTTCCTCCCCTCTTTCATTTGATGCTTCGAGTACGTCATGTTGCCTCGCTACTCGAGATTCCTCTCTTACGAACCGGATGAAACACGAATCCGCTTAGAATATTCTTGAGCGATAACTTTGTGCAGCGAATTCATGACGTGCTTGCTTTCAACTTGAGTTACATATGTTGAGTCACACAGATGTATGATTAAGTTTGTGATTAGAATTTTTTAATATTATTTACGATCATTTTTATTCTGTAAGTTGAATTTCGAATTCGTTCAGTAAGTTCCCTTCAAATTATTCTTAGTATCCTGAATTTCCAAAATTAAAACGATAACTTTGTTTGCTCTCTGCACTGAAATTGACGAAAAATCTATTTACTTATGTACATAGAATACTAGAATGATAAATATTTTCTTTCTTCATACTTTGTGTGCATGCCTTTACGTGAGGAAGAAGTTGTATTATCGAACAGGTGACCAAGTGTTAGGAGGCCTCTCCCGGTAACGATGAGGTGCACAAGGCGCTCATTCGGATTTCCGGTTGTTACAACACACCGCAAGCCCAGATGCGATGTGCGTATTTTTTGGGTGGAAGCGGGATTCAACTATAAACCACAACCTTCATGGTAGAGTTCGCTGCCACCAGCTTGGTTTCTTCAAGCAATCAAACACACGTGTAATAGCAATAAAATATTTCATTCAAATTAAATAGAGATCTGAATATTTACAAATGTAGACAAACTCTCAAATCATAAATACAAGTTTGAATTTGTTATTACAGAGTTATTGCTATCTGAAAGCAACAATTACACACAGATATAGATACTGGTGTTATGAATTAACTCGGAAATCTACCCAGATTATCCGAATCTCAAAAGTTTCCAAGTTGCTATTCCGAAATAACTAACTATTCCAAGTTACGTCATTCGCGCCTAATAGCAATGTAATAGAATTACCGCAACAATTCTCAGTGGTCTGACGACCAAAACTAACCAAGTAACATTTCAAATAACCTGCGTACTTCCATACACTTCCGCAGAAAGGTCTGAAAATCACTTAGGATCTGCAATTCTCACAATATATACACAAGCGGAGGTCACGTGACTACACCCTCGCCACCGCACCGAGCACTCTACATCATCTTGGTCACCCCTCAGATTCTGAGAATACTGCGTCTTTTCGGCTGACCATTAATTTTGGCAACCGCTGGAATATTCCATACACACTCGCTTTTCTTCTGAGGGCGTTCCTCTCAATTTTCTGAAGTGGATGGGAACTGTTCAGCCTCTATACAATGAACGGAAAGGCTTAGAGGCTGATATTTTTCCTTATTTGGCGGTGACGGGCCCGGTCCTTAATCTCCTTAGGAATTTCCGGCTAGCAAAATGCTTGAAAATGTTAATATTTCAAAAATCTATAGACTGCACTGGTCCAGATGTTACACGGTCTATTACAATATCAGCCGCGCTCAAAATATCACAAATTTATCTCTTCACATTAGAGTACAGCCCCTGAGAATTCGTCTAATTTTTCTTCAAAAACGAATAAGAAACTCTCCAATTTCAATATATTGACGTAGTTTTTGTTGCACTAAATCTCCTTAGCAAGAATTTGGAATCTCTACCATATTCGTTAGGCAAATGATGATACTTAGTGATAAGCAAAAAAATCGCAATTTATATAACTATCGATTATTTCAAGTTGTTAGTCGAACAAAATCTACCAATTATGTTTAACCCATTATTTGTGTTTCCAATAGATTTTCCGATTATTTTGTCCATACATTGAATTTTGATAATTTTTTATTTAATATTAATTTACAAGGGGTAAACATGTAAAAATAAAAATATAGACGATTCTTCAAATTCCTACTAAAAATTGGAAGATATTAGTAATGTACAAATATTATTTTTTAACATTTAAACCAATACTTATAATAACAAAGTCCAACTATCCCTGAACAGGCCCCGAAGGTTACCCAAGGGGTTCGCGGAGGGTAGAGCTCCACAATTACTTGACCTCGGCACTAGGAGGAGATAATGTGGTCAGCAACTCGCTCCGACCGGTTTGACCCCAGGACAAACCCTGGTACTCATTTTACAGCACGCTGAGTCAGTCTGTGTGTTCAGGTGTGATGAAAAATCCCCACCTCACCGGGGATCAAACCCCGACCATCAAGCCAGCAACTCAGCGCTATACCTACTGAACCACGCTGACTCCACTAATAATAACAACGATGATAAATTGAAATTACTCTCAAATATTATCGATTACACGATTGATCGGTTAATTCACAACGATTAATCTTAGTTTTAATCGAACAATACAATAAATCGCTCACCGATTAATCAAAATACATTTTAAGTATCACCCATCTGTTGTAGCATCGATTCCAATATTAAGCACGTAAAAATGACTCAAGCATTCAAAGTCTTTCGGGTGTTTGGATTTTCGTGAGGTTTGTAAATATCACCCGATTTCTGTAACGCGTGTGAGATATCTTCTGTACCCGTGAGCAATTTGTTCATTTTTTTCCCGGAGACGTAAGAGCACGCAGGTTGTACTTTCGTGGGCACGTGTGCGTGTTCCATTCGTGATCTTTATTTCTTTCTCTCTGCCCCTCTCTCTTGCGCGCTGCCGCGTCCACGGGGGGGTGTTTTAAGCGCTATGCAAATTTCGTTCGCGCTGTCCAACGTTGCGTGGTCATTCCTGCCGTTTCTCAGACGCCGCGCGCCGACACGTGTGAAATGGGGAGAGGGAGTGAGAAGGGGAGGGGGTAAAATTAAAAAAAGACGGGTGATAAAGTGTGTTCGCCATTGAACGTTACTAAATGGAGATTTCACTCTGTACTATGCAAGATCTTTAAATGTATTCTTAAAAATTACAATTAGATAATGGTGCTGCATTCGGTTTTAACTTAAAATAGAATGAAAGTTATTATTAACGGAACAGATATTTATTTTGCCAAAGCGGCCTTCGACAACTTATGATGTCATTTTCAGAGGACTACAATCAAGAAACAGGAATATATGTAGCTACAAGTAAAAATATTATTGTTTTATTATTATTATTTCTTTATTTCAATCTCAGTCTCTTGTGGCTGGAACTTACCTGCTCCCGGGTGGATTACCAAGAGAGCTAGAGTCTTTGGTGTTTCTATTGTAGTTGTAGGAAGTTTCTTACTTATTATTAATAGTATTATTAAGAACTGCAAGATACAGCATAGCATTGTTGGGAACTACCCACATTCTGTGGAAGGTGTTAGGAGAACACTAACATATTTCAGAACTATTCCTTAGGAAGAAGGGTGCAACCTGGAATGGGATAACAAGACAACCGACCATACCACCATTAAGTCGTGAAGAGTGACGAAATAATAAAAACAATAATAATAGTAACACATACAAAATATATTGAAATAGAGAGGGGTACGTTGTAGTTAAAAATAATTTAATACTACTTTGTTTAAGATATTTTAATGTTATATAACTAGTTGGAAGATAAATGTTTGTTTCGAAAACTTATTGGTTAAAAAATTGAAATTATTGAACAATTCGTAGTTTTTGTAAATATTACTGTTATTATTATTAAGATCATTTTTACCTGTCGCTACATATATTCCTTATCTTGATTATAAGCCGCTCTAGATGACACCATTAGTTGTCCAATGTGTAACATCACACCTCAAGCCCTGATGCGATGTTAGTATTTCTTTGGTAGAAGCGGGATCCACATAAATACTACAATCCCCATGGTAGTTTTCTTCGCTGCCACCAGCCCAGTTTCCCAGGCAATCAAAAACACGTGAAATAACAATAAATAATGATTTAATACAAATTAACTAGAAATCTGAATTTACAACAGAGACAAACTCCCAAAATCATCAATACATCTAATAATCTGTTATTACACAAGTAATGCTGTCGGAAAGCATTAATTACACTTCGTTAAATTTAGTTGATGACAACTAAATAGTAAAAACCCTCAGGTTATCTGAACCTTCCAAATTATAAGTTGTTTTCCCCAACAACTAACTGATACAAGTTACGACCCTCGGAACCACTAATGACTTCATTAAGACTACCGCAGCAGCCTAACGAACATCTGGTCTCCAAGACCTAGTCTAGCCCCGTCACATCTCAGTGCAGGCGAACTCTCCTCCCACGTAAGAGTCCCTGAGGAGCTCCTTCACTCCTCTCAATATATACAGTACAAGAAGTCACGTGATCAGCAAATAACCACGCCTTCGCTACCACCGTGCAAACACTCCTTTTGGGTCACCCCTTTGGCTTCTAGGAACGCAGAGACTGCGCCGCAGAGGACGAACCGCCAAGAGCGTCACCTAGGCGCTCGCAAACACCCTTTTCGTTGTTCTATATTCGGCACGTACTTCATTCATTACTTCGTAGAATTCTTCTTTTCTTTAGGTACATCTAAATTCCAGTGGACCGCGCATGGGTCAACGCCGCAGGTCGCATTCTCCGAATTCACTTGTACCTTCCTTAAAAGTGAAAGGTGTTGGTTCAAACAATACCTCAAGAACTGAAGAGGCTTAGGGTGGGTCCCAAGTTCGTCGCACTATCGTCTTAGTGCCGACCGGCCACTTATTGTAAGATTCTTAATAGCATCCGACTTGAAAAATGCAAAGAAATATTAATATTTCACAAATTGATGGAATGTCCTGGCGCCGACGTTACAAAAGCCACTATGGCGAAATAAATATTTTTTCAGTTGACAATATCTTTCTATTCCCCAAAATTGTTTATATTCGATGTCGTTCGTACGAGAGTATCATTTGTGTCACCGCAGCATATAGTACATCGATGTTAATGCTCCATTCATATCTTATAAAATTTTAGGAATCTTCGAAATAAGGTTTCTAGAATCATAAATGACCCAACTACAAAGTTAAAAAAAAGCTAATGATATACAATGGTGCACTTCAAAATATGTCAGTGTAGGATATATTATGTCTGAGCTGTTAGTATAGAATAATCAACCCTCCCTACCATAGCAATTATTTTAAACGCAAAAAACTGACCGTTCGGACTCTGTATAATTAATTCAGGTGCATTGCCTCATGAGATAAAAAATATATCATCATCAGGGTTCGGTCTGATATTTAAAAAAAGTCCGCGAATAAGTACAAAACATCTTCTGAAAATCCAATTAAATGCATTAAAAAATTGAAATAATAAGTTACCTGTGTATCTACTTATTTCTAACAAAATGCAAATGTTAATTGGGTTAGTTGAACAATATCTCTGAGCTCATCCATACGGTTTATTTATTTCAATAATAAACATGTAAATTGTGACTGATTAGAACAATGTAACCTAAAAATTACAGAGTTTAAAGAAAAATCTTCAAATACGTGCTTTCATATGCAAAAAGAGAATCTATAAAAATATGCATTTGTATGCACTATTAATTACATTCAAATGATCCCACGAGAATAAAAATGTTAGAAATCAATTCAGAGCCACAGAAAGTCAGGAAAAAACTATGCAAAACATGCAAATTCAGAGCCCTGATTATCACCAAATCAGTGCGAGAGTGTCGCTCCTAATCGCATCTTCTTCACTACACCCCTAATGACAAATGTATGTATTCCTCAAGTGAGCCAGGTGTCAACCTAAATGCGTGCTCCAAGCCATGGTTGACGTTTCGCCACGAGGTTGTTGTCTCAGTGCGTTCCAGGCGATACGGAGCGCACTTACCTTGGGAAACTGCGGAAACATCAAGGAATTTGTGACATATCAAAAGGTCATTCGCACAGTATATACGCTGAGGTACGACATACACGATCTTCTGCACAGTTCAATAGAGAGATGTCACTTCTCATGAACAGGCAAGTCATTTTTATCAGTATTTGTGAATGAAATATACTTATTCAAGAATCATTTCTGATGAAATAAATTAACAAGTTTGGATGTTATAAACACAAATTCTGATTATATTTGTAGTATGCTCAATTTTGTCAAACCTATAAATACTTTTTTCCATTATGTTATTTTGTCTTCCGTGGGCTCTTTGAACCTCAATTTTTCAATGAGCAATTTTGTCACATTTTTACCACATTGTGAGAGTATTTTGAACACATTCACTGCGTACGAGTATTTTGTTAATACCATTAAAATATGAATATAAGTTTTGTGAACAAACATTAAATAAACATATCAAAATACATGGAATATTTTGATAAGAACGAACTATTTAAACCAAAGTAATTTGTGGCGTCACATGATAACTTCGTGAGCTCACTCGCATCAGTAAAATTAAATTCGAAATCTAGTGAAATGTCTTTATATCCTTTCATTTCTTTTCCAAATATATACATTTCGCCGAATGGAACTAAATAAGTAACAGGCACTACAAAAGTTTGATAACGTAAAATTTTCACAAAGAATTATATTTGCCTGCATATTTACCGTATACAACGGGTCGGCAACCTTTTTTTGACCCCGGGTCAAAATCAACCAAAATGTGAGTATTAAAGAGACGTTTGGGTCAGAGATATTTTCGGCATAGATCTTATATACATAATCACTTACGTGTATAAGATCCATGTTGTCCTTAGTATCTATTTTCATTTTTTTTTATTCTCAAAATGTTTGTTTCATGTTTGTTTTATAATTTATTTTTACATATTATACTTTATATTCGGAACTGAAGTGAGTCACTTGAAATTATCAAATGAGTCACTCGGTGACTCTCGGGTCATAGGTAGCCGACCCCTGCCGTATACCGTATACGGAAGACTAATGCCTCTGTATATTATTCGTTTTGAATCCTTTAAATGTATTCAGGGTATCTTTTGAAAACGTGTATGTAGTTTTCCGGAGCTCCATAATTGTATAACAATATGTTTGAATGTATATATCACTGTCAATGGATTCATTCATGCTTTTACACAACGTGCGCTTCTTCACAAGGATAAAAATTAATATAATAATTGCGACAATAGGGGTTACATGCAGCAATTTCTTTATCTACTAATCTCTTTATTGACAACCGAACTTAAGGGAAAGAGGAGTAAATATATCTCGCGTTATGTTGGCAGTGCATTCGNAGGATAAAAATTAATATAATAATTGCGACAATAGGGGTTACATGCAGCAATTTCTTTATCTACTAATCTCTTTATTGACAACCGAACTGAAGGGAAAGAGGAGTAAATATATCTCGCGTTATGTTGGCAGTGCATTCGTTTTTTTTAAACAATTCTATCGCCAACATCGTCCATCAATTCAATCCACTTGCTCTTGTAGCGCTATGCTGTTCTCTCTCTGCATCGAGCATATGATACTAATATTGATTTGTGTCTTAGTTCGTTATGTTATTAACATTTATTTTTACACCCAATAGTAGCTTTTGTGACTTCTATTAATACTCCTTAAATTCGTAGAAGTTGGTAATTTGTTTTAGGTAGCCATATTGCATTATTATCGGTTAAGTTACAAGACTTTTAGTGAAGCGTAGAGAGTGAAAACGCTACCACTCTCGTTGTTAACAGTTTTTCTTGACGTGTGACTTGATATAGTAAATGAGTAGAATGAAAACGACATCTAAACGAAAGTGTTACCAAGGACTTTAACACATGGTTCGCAACAGTCTTGACTAACAAAGGATTTCAAAGCATAAAATACTGTTATCTTTGCAGTGATGGTACGAATCTTCCACAAGTCGCATCCTCAGAAATTCTCCTCTCGAGACATCTGACGCACGCGACGCGCCAAAAACAGCAACAATGTACGCGTAAGCGAATGCGACACGCGCTGGGGCCGTCTTATGCGCTGTCTCCGCCAGACTGCGCTCGCGTCGGAGCGTATTTCACGCATATGTGCCTCTACCCCCCCTCCCCCAATTCCACGCTCACTCGCACCGAGTGTGTTTGCACGAGTCTTTATCTGCTTAATTCCGCCGGAAGTTAAGCCGCGAATGAGACGAGAATCGCGCTCGCCTAACCTCACGGGTTATATCTTCAGCGGAAACTCGGAAGTGAATTTATGAACAGAGAAGAGAATAACAGGAGTTAGAGACACGCTCCCGTATCTCCTCGCGTTAAATCCCTCCCCCTCCTATCTCGTATTACGTTCGCATTAGGTTTTGGCTTCTGGCTCACTGCACTCAACGGCTCTAGACAATTTCGTGTACTGCACGTATCCCAGAGATACGTGTATGTATCCACCTACTCTGTATGATTTCATCCCACGTTCCAAATATTCTACAGGCGTAAGTAAATCTTGCATATGTTCCGTATATCCCACACGTGGAGAAGATGTGATAACTTTCAGTCAAGTGAAAACAGTGACGCGCCGGGTATCGAACCCGGATTTCCTGCATTGTTCGCAGGGGAGTTAACCACTACACCACCCGTTCCCCTTCCATAACTGTACACCATTTCCATCTAGACCGAAACCCAGGAAATGGAATAGGTCAGGGTGTAAAATGGTGTACAGTTGTGGAAGGGGAACGGGTGGTGTAGTGGTTAACTCCGCTGCGAACAATGCAGGAAATCCTGGTTCGATTCCCGGCGCGTCACTGTTTTCACTTGACTGAAAGTTATCGAAAGCAAATCTTTTCATGAAACTCCTGAAATTTTCAGAGGTGAAGGTTAACACCTGAAGGGGTATCTAATACAAGGAATCACTGTTCAGGCAATTATTTTAATCTAAGTTCGTCGGCAAAAGAAAAAAAAAACATTTTTTTTTTTGAATAAATACGACGATTTCTCGAGATGGACTCTCTCATGATCTGAAAATTACGTGTCATTGGAGGTGTACTAAAGTTTTTTTTTAGATTGACAATAACAAAAATATATGTAAAGATAAACATGAATTTTTATATTCCACATTTGTTCGAGAAACAGAATAAGGGCATTAAGAAATCAAGAAGACAGAAATAAAAATTGAGCTCCATAATTGATTGGGGTACTCTTCCTTAAACACACATCTTCCATGAACAATTTCATACTTGTTTTTTTGTAACCGTACATTTCCCGGGGTTTGTTATATAGTCGCATAGTTCAGTAATTCTCTAGCACAATATAATTTCTGGAATGACATTGCATTGAGCGTATTTTTTTACTTTGACGTATGCTGTTCTACAATCGAAGACTACATTGAAATACTTATTCTTACCGGTTGAATTCTTTTGCGCGTTTGATACGTCTCAGATGGGTTAATAGCTTTCGAAGGTACTTTGCTCAGATGCCAACTAGTGCAACATGCAACGAAAGAAACGTCCCAGAACGTAAAGTTGAGAAAAATAGAATTTCACGATCAGAAACTTTTACTTCAAACACGCGAGGGCATTAAGATGCTCGCGAGTTGTGGAGTTACAATTGCATGGACTCGGATCAACCTATTCTTACTTTACAACATTAAATTTTAATGAAAGGAAACTATTCAAAATGAATGTTTGAGAAATGAAAACACTTATGAATGTAAGCAGTGAGAAGTGTTTTCAAAGTTTCCAAACGCAACATTTGCCTAAAATTCAATCGTCATTAATATGAATACGGTATACGGGATGAATACAAATTTTCGACAGGAAAAAAAAATCTCAGAAAAATAATATTTAGTTGAGTATTGAAGATGAATAAAGAGGAGAATCAATTTGCAGCTTATTTTCCTTCAATTTGAATTAAAGCTCTCCAAATATTGATCCTTGAGGAATTCCAGACCGAAAACTTTTTAAGGCGAACTCTCGCCTTTTGTTTGATAGCTCCACATAGCATGTAACCACGACCACCATTTCCCTTCCCCAATTCCCATATCAACGTATTTCATACTCCTTCCCTGTCTTACCAAAACTCCGCCCGACGGCACTTAGTCCCGCTGCTGCTGCCGCGAGTGCCGAGTTCCAGGCGTCGCATAAAACTGATTTATCGCTCGCATAATTTATGCGTGTTTGTGGCTCACGTATTGTTGTGCAATGTCTGCGTAGGGTCTGTGTGGCAGAACGATGGAGCAACAATGGCGCCCTAATGCACCCGGTGTCGCTCACCGAAGCGCCACTTGCGAAGGGGGTGAATGAAGTGGGGGTACGAGTGCACGGAGCTAAACGTAGTTTGATGCAATTCATCGTGTGATTCACGCGGGATTTCAAGAGTGGTCATAAGAGTATTACCAGACCATTAGAAGCAGACACCATGATAATCCCTTTCCCGGCTTTATTTACGAAGTGCACTTTTATGTATGTTAGAGAGAGACAATGGCTGTTTCATAATGTATCTATTAAGTGCCCGTAATCTCGACACGATGACAAAGCAAGCAGGACAATTTTCACACATTTACGATAAATGGAACGCTGTAGAATGAATGTAATACAGTTTAAGCACTTTGTACATACAAGTATTCTGAATACTTTCAAATATCCACAAAAAAATGACAATTCGTGTTGTGATTGTAACCGAATGATACGAGACTATGAAACATAAATTGAATAATTCAACATGACTGCTTTTCTATGGCTCTAAAGATAATTAGCATTCTCTTCAAATAATCTCTTCAAACTAACTACAATCCAAAATTAGATTGAATGAGTTTAATACTTTTATGAAATGCAATTTCACCCAAGATTCTTGCGTAATGTAACTGAAAATATGCAAAACCGAAAAATCATGTTTTTCCACGATGTTCCAAGTTTTTCGTGTTATCAATTTGAAATCATTTGTTTAACTATCTAATTTAATTTCTTACCTTTTCTAATACTAACAATATATTATGCCTTTATGTGCTTTGATTACTAAGGAAAACTTAAAGCAATGAAAATTTTTCTTGAAACGCAAAAATTAAGTACACTTCCCATGAATGAGATATTAATTCCATAACTATATTTGATTCTACCATATTTCGGAATATGATCTTTTATCATATTTCGGACTAGTATAATTTACGCAACCCGCTTTAGTGGTGTAAATAATAAAATTTGTGGGTAGCTGATCTCATCAATTAAAGTTTAAACCTTCTATAGAAAAATTAATTTTTTAATGAATGTACCCAAAACTCGAAAATCAATCCTAGAAATAGACTGCGACATTTGATCGTCGAGGACAGCTTTACGAGTTGTGTAAAGCATTGCAAACAAGATGCATCATGATATTATCGAAATGCTGGAAGCCCACAATAACCATTTAGGGTCCACATATTAAATCTCGACTAGTGCAGCACTTTTCCCTCCTCTACAAGTTTAATTATGGTTTTCATTACATTTTATGGGCGTTCTTGTGTGGTTGATATAGAATTTCATTAGAACGTCGGACGATGAATCGCAGAGCCTAGCGAACGCTAATAAAAATAAAATATCGCTTCGGGATAACCGTTCTCCGGGAAATATTTCATAGAAACCTAATTAGAAAATGTTACACATAGACGAAGAAGGCAATAAAACAGAGTTCTTACATGAGACTAAAGAGGTAACGTAACACATTGGATGGAACCCAAGTGCACAGAGAATGCGGCATTTACGGAAGGAGAAAGTCATTTTTCTTCTTTAGGGAGAGGAAACGGGAAGAGCGCGTGAAAAGTCTATCAAAAGTGTTTCAAATTATTTTCGTGCAAGTAGTAGTCTGAATACTGAGAACACGAGAGGTACAAAACTGTATAGTGTCTCATATACGAGATGGAACAAAAGTATTATTCAAAATTATTTTTAATGAAAAGACAAATTGAATCATACAAATAATTTTAGACATTCGTACTAACATGCGGCAATAACCAATCCACTATTGATTGAAATTTATTGGGAAATAATAACAGAAACATACCTTTAAAAATAAGAACTGAATGTAATGGTTTCATAATTTATTAAAACACATCAGAAAACTATTATTTCTTCATTTCAAATTATTGATAAAAGCAAAACGTCTAGGTGATAAGGAATTATGGAAATTTATGCAACGAGACATTTGTAGTAAGAAAATATTTTAACTTTTTCCAAAAACTAAAATAAAAAAGGAGAAGGGGAACTTTTCTTGTTAGTCAGAAACATATTTAGTAAAAAACATAACCCACATAATCACTCGGAGTCTTTGACTCCTTCTGAAATAAATGAATTCCTTATTAAATATACCTTATTTTAAGATGGTTGTAATACGATATCAATCTTTTTAATGGGCAACGAAAGATTTCATGGGAGCTTCTCTAGGTCAATATTTCGAGTAATGAAGAAGGAAGGTACTCAGCCACCTTCGTATATTTTATAGTTTTCTTAAAATCATAAAAAGAAATTTATCAGTTCTCAAGCATTCCCCAGCGCAGAGAGAAGTCATGAAAAGGTGCATGACGACAGCGTATTTCCCGATCGCACTTTAGAGTACCAGCTTCCCATCGCCGCCCGACCGGATCCGCCGAGCGGCATTGTTTTCCCCGACACCGGAGCAGTGGTCCGCGAAGAACAAGCGACCATCGGATGGGCGGACAGCTGACAAGCGCGTGTCGGATGCGTGCGAATGCACCAAGCCAGGGCGCGTCGCCGCGTCACACATGACGAGGACCCACTGTCATGGCGATCCGACGCTAACAGCAAACCGGGCTCGACATGACGAAGCGGAAATACCAGGCTTACATTCAACTATTTGCTTCCGTTCGGAATGACGTTCGAAGCTCTGTAAACAAGTATAAGAGAGCTAATCCTTGCCCATAATTTTTAATAACCAAACTAAGGTACATTTAGTAATTACAAATAAACGTACTATTCTTCGTACCTTACACTATTTTTCCGCGTAGTCCCCTCACCGGTTCAGACATTTGTCCCATGGCAGCACTAAATTTGAGATGCCCGTGGTAGAATTCGAAATTTTTTTCATTTATTTTAGGCTCTCTTAAAGCCTCCTTGTCTGTGTTGCAGAGCAATACTAGGATCTAAAATCTTTTTGCTCTCCAGTTGTTAGCGCTGCACATCTTGGCCGCATACGCGTTGCCCGTTTCCACCAACTAGGAGGCGTGTGCATATCTATTTCCTCTTTTGTCTTCTTATTTTAATAACGACGGCTACATCGTTGCATGTGAATCGCTGTACTGCTAGGAACTTTTTCACAGGGCCGAAAACGTGGAAATCACTAGAGTGGAGGAGGTGCGGACTGTATGGTGGGTGGTCCAGATTCTCTCAGTGAAATGACCGGAACTTGTCGGCGGTTCTGATTACCACATACACTGTCGTGGAGGATAGCCACACTGTTCACATTGAGAATCCCTAGACGGTCCTAAGACGTTCCTGGCAGGGCAGCGATTTACATGCAACGATGAAGCCAAGACAGCAGTCCAACGGTGGTTTCATAGGTCGAATTTAGAAAGGTTTTTGGTTGGGTTTCTAAAAACTATACCTGACTAATATCGTCTCAGTACTTCCCACAGCAACGCAAATATCTTCCCTTACCAATTTTACTGTCAAAATCATACGGTTATTTAGAAAAACAGTTCTCATGGATTACACCTCGTTCCACACTCAAATGACCCTTTAAATAAATAAAAAATACGATTGTGTTTGGGAGCATAATTTGCATTCATGTAAGGTAGGCAGTGGGTTACCTGCACGTACTGAAGCCCGGATTGCCAATCTTCTTGGAGACCCCGCATTTATATCACACAAATGCGAGATAACGTATAGAAATTTGAAAGTTTTGAAATATGAGTTTTTAATACTGACATCTTCTATTTATTTTTCTGTTTCACAATTATTTTACAAGATTTAAAATTTACGTTTATAAGTTTTTACTATTTTTGGTGGCTCATTTGAAGGCCCCATTAGGATGAGATCCGGTGTGGGTCGTCCTAAACGCTCTTCGCTTAGGAACGCTGTTAGAGGTATTCTGAATAAATAATGGAGAGACGAGAGCTCCAGTATTTTATCCAGAATGATGAAAGTTCTACACCTACGTTTTTACTTTAAACTTCTATGATGTGAATCGAATCACACAAAATTCCACGTTTACACATTGCGGTCTAATACAAATCGAAACGACGAAGTTAAATTAGCATACTCTAAAATCTGGATCAACGGGGTGAAGTATATCAAGGGCGAACTTGCACTATCATCCACTTCTCCTTGAACTTTCGTAATTCCCAGAAGGGTCGGACTGTACCTTTACGAGCGAGTTCTGACCAACATCGTCCTTGTTCGCGTCAGGTGCGCTTTTGTACGCAATCTGTACGTGCAGGAATGTGCTCACGAGGCAGTGAACTAGACAGGCAAAAGCGCTCATGCATGCGCACTTGGACGCACATGTTCGAAATGACTGTGTTCGCAGACATCGCGCTCTTCTGAAGGGAACAGTTGCTAACGTATTTGTATTTAGAAATGGATACCATCATTAACCGAATAGTTAATTGGTAATTAGGAGGTATAAAACCAGAATGTAACCGTGAAGTAATAAACTGATGCATTTATGGATGTATACATTTTCGTCACACGGTACCACGATCACATTTCTTCACCATTTTACGGAATGTCTCGAACAAAATAGGTCTTCTTCTAGTACCTCATGGTAGTAAAAATCTCATAGTCTTACGTTGAAGCATCCAAATTCATTCCGATTAAATAGTTTAAACTCGTTTCTTAATTCATGTAAATCTTTATGTATCTTAATTTAAAAATCCCTCCAATTGTACTTCAACTTTAGTACTTCAACTTCAACAATATCTCTATCAATTTCTAATGATGTCTAAAAATGATAATGCTACTATATCACATCTTGTGTGACAGATCAAGAGAATAAAATTTATGTAATTTGATTTTAAGGCATTTACTATAATGGATCACAATTCAGATCATAAGGGCTTTATCGTAAAGAAGAACAAAATCTCACCAAAAGTACGGTTATTTACAACAAACTTCACACAGTAAATAAAGCTTATGTGTTCTCTATTTGCATATCTATACTTAGGTTACTATAAATAACCGAAACGTTGGTGAGTTAATAGTTATTCCTGACGTGTCCCACGGCAGTTCACTTATTAATACTGCGGTCAAGAATTCCATTGCATAACTTGTAACGATTTTTAATCCTCACCATGGAGAAGTCAACATTGGCATCTTACAATAGACATACCTCGCTTGTATTCTTCGTAGGACAAGTTGTAATTCAAAGAAGGGTTGAGAATATGCGATAGAACTACCGTCTGGAATGCGGTTACTATTCTCGAGTTCCGGGTCGACTTGGCAATCGATTGTCGAAGAATGTGTTAGACAATCGCGCTTTCCTACACCGCTAAGAGAAGGTCGGACGAGTTTTCACAACCTCAGGAATCTCGATAAGAATTAGAATTACATTTATTCATTCAAGAGATGTTTCAAGTACGTTGCGATGGTCTTGTGTCAGTTATGTATTGAAAGTAGTGTACTGGATGATCGTACACGGTTTCGCACGGGGGCTTTTGTTCATGCGATACGGTGTACGATTCGTAATAACTTAGTGTAGACAAAAATAGCACATTTGCATTCAATATCCACGATAGACGAATAGAGACATAGTGAATGTTGGGGGAATAAAATTGATCCTACTTCACCCGTTTAATACCGGAATTTGAAAAATTCTTTGTTGGTGAACATACACAATACATAGGTAACATCCCGTCAAAAAATTTCAAGTTTTATATTTCTCATATGCTTTCTCTACATTGATGCTCTACTGAGCGAGCGAGTCAGTGAAACAGTCAGTAAATCAGTGAGCGAGCGAGCGACGCAGTGAGTCAGACAGTCAATCAGTCCGGACAACGGCGCTTTAAACTAGCTGAGTTACCTTTATTTCGCTAGCGTCAGGTTTTAAATCTTGAGTAAAATAATCGTTACTGAGTCCGCATTTCTTTTCATTGAATATGCATCATATTCAAAACAATTCCGAAACCTAACACGCATTATAAATGAAACGAATTTTAAATACAAACAAAACATAGAACATTTAGGAAAAATATGAAAGATAGTTTGCAATATGTTCGCCCAGAATCTGCACAAAGCTAATTAAAAAAAAAAATTTAATTTGTTATGTTAGGTGCGTTTAAGTTCGATTGATGTCAATGTGCCCACACTAGTTTTACATCTTTTTTAGACAATTTTTGTTTGAAATGCAATATATTAACAATAATTAAAGGTCATTCGATGAATAAATTAATGCAAATTTCAAGTACAGAAAAAGTTAGACATTGATGTTTTAAAAGCGATGTCTCCGTCGTATTCCCTTCTTCGCCATTTTCCGAAATTATATGAGGTGCGCTAAAATATATCCTACTTATTTAGAATGGTGCGGGGAGAGGATGAATATTATATCGCTACAAATACCTACACCCTTCGGGGTATTCAAATTCAGGACCAGATTATGTATACAAAAGTTTCATTCTAAAATATGACGTAATGAATACTCTTGTTCAGTTTTATTGCATTTCCGAACACTTATTTGCATTAAATTGTTCTCCAGTTTTAAATATAAGTCCATTATATCCAGAAAATGTATCTTCTCGTAATCCCTAAACCATTAATTTTTTGTTCGTAACCATTTTATCTGATTCAAACTATCTCATAAAAATGAGACTATCGTTCCGTAGCAAAAATAGAAAATTCAGAGAGATAATTATTTTCAGTATTATCTCTTCCCTCCGGTCCAATTGGCGTCTGAACCAAATCCATGATCAAATTGGTGCAAGCAGATAAGAGAGCAGATGTACCCTTCCTGTGGATTTATTGTGTAGAGGTAACCATGAATGCACTTTTTGTTGTTTGCGCGTGGTTAAGATAAACCGCACCGCTTTGCAGGCTGGATGTAAAGCCATCGAATGAGATAAGAGATATTAAATACGAGACGCACGTCGTGGAACAGAATTCGTAAACCATTTGGAGAGGGGGTGGTTGTCAACATAAAAGTAATTCCGATCTAAGCTGAATATGTAACGGCATTTTCGAGCGAACGCAATAATTTGTTGGCACAACTACAGAAAGGTTTAAAAATCAAAGCATTATATTGCTGGAAATGATATTGTTTAAATATGTGCGTTAACACATAGTACCGTTCTGGGTAAAATTTAACACGTTTTATCACCGAAACCGAAAAATTGTTTTTAATTACTACGTGTAAGTGGAAAAGGTTTTAAAAAATATAAAAAAATCACTTTCAGATTACAAACAAAATCATCAGTTTGTAGACGTTATTAGAATTCGTATTATTATTATTATTATTATTATTATTATTGTATCACTATCCATTCCGGTTCTTCAATTTCGGGATCAGTTCCCAGCAATAGTGAGTAAATATATTTAAATATCAATACTGAGGACGTTTCTGACAATGTGGCAGGTGTTAATCACGATAGACTTCTAGATCAAGTATACAGTTCTCTTCTCGATCCCTAGAGTTGCGAGATTTTTATGTAGGTTCGCATGTATGAGCTCTGAGCTGGAAAGGGCAGAATATGCACTTTGTTTACCACCTTCCACTTTTTCTTAATGCTACATGCCAGGTCGGTATATTTTCTTGGTTTCTCAGTGTAGGTTTCCTGCATATTTCGGGAAAGTGGGTCTGCAATGTCGACAATGACGCCTGCGTTTTAGGTTTTGGTTGTTATGTTTGGTGTATTGTGTTCAATCGTGTTGCATGTTAGAATAGTTCAATTTTACATTATCATTCTCCGGCAGCGGCTCTGGGCAATGTTTATAGTACGGTGAAAGTTCTAGTCGAATTATTATTATTAATAATAATAATTGTTAATATGAATATATGTTATGTTTTCGCATACCTTTACAAAATAAACATTATTCCCATTTCTGAGTACAGATCTCCACTCTCAAGGAAACAGTCGGTTCCATAACGTATTATCGTATCACTGCACGTATTCTAAAAAGTCATCTTTAATAAGCGTAAAAATAGGTTTCAATGAACTGCATTTCTTAATAACCTCACAATTGTAATTCCTTCCTAACTAGTCACTTTTCAAAAAATCCGTGACGTAACAATTCTTCAAACAGCTCGTGTTACTCGTCACAAAAAAGAAGTGCGCGCCTGTCAACAACAGCATTACAAAGAGGCAAAAATAATTTCAAAAATCAGGTCTGAATGATATGTCGATCTACATGTTTTTCCCGGGGGTTTTTGCTCGTGTCAATGCACTCGGAAATAGAGTATTAGTGGAGTGTTCCTACCAATTGGAACGCTAATACAATCAAAAAAATAATAATGGACAAAATAAGATAATCTTGACTACGTTTAATAACTACTCTCGTGAGAAATACGCTACTTTCTTCTCCACACTGTTATTAGCGAATGCCGACGTACGTGTCAGGATTACATCAAGAAAAGGTGTCCGTGTTCCGGGAAAGAAGACACAGTTTGCGTGTTTGAAATCAGCCTTTCTTTACCTCAACACCCACAAAATTAGCCAATGGGGAAGAAGAAACGTTAAATGAAGTCATTTTAACAGTGTTCGCATCATTTTACCAAAACCATCGAGCGAATAGACTTTCTTCATGCCAGACTAGTTTTCTCGAGTAATGTAACATTTCATATTTATTATGTCGTAAATTGAAGGAAACAAAGGAGGAATGAAAACTAATACAGTGTCAGCAAATCGATTTTCATCCTCCCTGTTTTTTATTATTATTATTATTATTATTATTATTATTATTATTATTATTATTATTATTATTATTATTATTATTATTATTTCAATTTCAGACTAGAAGCGGCATCTATTGAAAAAGTAAATCTCGAGTTAAGGGTTATTTAAATACTTACGATTTATAAAAAAAATTTGTCCGAATAATTTATTGTTTGATAATAACGCGTACTTCTTAAATAACTTTATTTTATTAAAATACAAATTTATTCGTATTCTGTTGATATTATAACACGTATCGAACTATTTTTGTTTTTATCTTAGGAGTGTGCTGAAATGTTACATCCGCCTCTGCATTTAGACCCTTGATGGGAATTGAAGGGATGGTCCCTTGTTTGCTTCCGGTGAGTAAATTAGTTTACTGTCCTCAACGTGGTCATTCGCAGCTTCAAATTGCTTTCTTGACAATACATTTTTTATATTTTTATTTTCACTTCAACACGCTTTATGTCTTTCTTCCATGCGTATGTACAGTAGCGGTGATTGGGGGAGGGGGCGTCGGGGGGGGGG
>NNCF01126220.1:265788-299153 GCA_002313205.1 Laupala kohalensis | reverse complement strand
AAAAAATGTATTTTAACCGTCTAAAACTGAGAATTATAAAAATATTACACCACCCTTGGTGTGGTAATCATCATTTGTCTTTCCTTTGATTTATTTCATTATTTAAGTTATACTTAGAGCAAATATGCAGAATATGTCATGTTAATGAAAATTGTGAATATTTTTTGGCCCCCCACCACTTTTGATTCCCAATCGCCGCTACTGCAAATGTATGCTATTGAAGATGACTGCTATGCAACCGAGAAAGCTTTCTAGCAATAAAAACATTGACAACAATAAAATGACACAATTTATCATATGTCGCTACTATTGTCGGCCTCCCATAATTACCATGAGCTATCAACATTCTGGGCCATCATCATTAAATCAAGAGGTATGTAGCGCACTTGGGAAGCAGGTTAGGAACCTACCACGATTCGCTTTAATTCAAATTAATAGTTAAAAAGAAATTGTACACAGTTAAAAAGTAAGATTACGATTCTTCGTAAG
Organism: Laupala kohalensis; assembly: GCA_002313205.1. Taxonomy (NCBI): domain Eukaryota; kingdom Metazoa; phylum Arthropoda; class Insecta; order Orthoptera; family Trigonidiidae; genus Laupala; species Laupala kohalensis. The sequence continues at coordinate 298,664 of NNCF01126220.1, read as the reverse complement.
TCTAGAAAATAATATTTGTAATTCTTTCTCATTTGTGGCAGCAGGTTAATGATAACGGGGGAATAAGAGATATTTACAAAAATGTGATTAGAAAATAAGGTATAGCGCCTGTACCAAAATTGTGATGATGCTACATCTTAGAAGAACGTTGCAGTGATTTGGGAAATATTTTTTAAAATCAGAAATTACCCCTACAATATGAGAAATGAATACGCGTAAGTTGTCAGAACAGTTGAAGAGATGTGAGCGCAAATATTTGAGGATCTGAGCTCAGGAATGAGTCACGAGTAGCATTAATGATACTCCAACAACGACAAAAAAAGTAAATAGAAAAGGATAATTACACAACGATGAGAAGTGAATGAGACAGAAGAGTGCGTCGAGAAGATGCTTGGCACGGAAAGAGTATTAGCAGAGTAGTGGATTGACCCCAAATCATCAAGGATTTGCTCATTAGATATCTAAAAGTAGCCACAATGCGTGAACTCTAAACAAGACTCTCTCTTTAACAAACTCATTTTTCACGAGAAATAATGGACTTCATTATGAAGAGTACTTTTTGTAGCAAGTACACTCCGAGGGACAGTTGCAATCATAAAATAGTATCACGCCATATTCCTTGACTTACTTCTTTTTATGGTCTGGCTATTCTTCTGACATAAGCAAATATCACAGATCAAGACAGGATTTGGCGCTAAAATAAAACAAAGGTAACAAAATCTGTGATATTTCGTGATGTAACGTCTTCGGCCAAGTGAAAATTGCGACGGTCTGGGACTCAAACCCGGGAGCTCCTGCTTTGACCGCAGGTTCGCTACTGCTGCACCACCCACCTCGACTCCCGAAGCCCACACACACCAGGCTAGGTGCCAAGTTCCTTCCCCGAGTAGGTACTTGGAAGTTATGAGTTAAATATAATTCATACACTCACTTTATGTCACTCATTAAAACGTTTTTGGGAAATATGCCAGTAAAACCTAAAATGTTTTATTTTGACTAACAGAAGACCAAACCAAGTCTTTTCTAGGGTTTGAACCTCTATTCTCAGATATATAGGGTAACTACAAACGAGATTAGTGGACTCATGTTCGGTGAATTAACTGTCTGCGTAACAGTGAATGACTGGACTACACCTTCGTTTCTACGAAGATTTTGAAGACACTTCGGAGTTTTACGGGGAAAAAACTACCGAATGACATAATGATTAAAAAATATATCATATAAAAATGAATTTGTTACTTTGTCCTTCATTTAATAAACATACGACTTTTTCGTTTGTATTACTCCTCCAGGTAATTCAATTACTTTTACTTCCCCTCAATTTTCATTTACAATTCTGTTGCTTTCATTTGTTACTACTTTTTTTAAAACACAGTACTGAGGATCCATTAAACGGACGATAAATCTTCCTGCTTGACATGAATAATAAAGCGAACAACGCCTTAGTCTTCCCACTAACAAGAACTTTATAAACACTTGACACCACGAAAAAAAATCCTACCATAAATACATAACAGAAACAGAATCAAATTATCGTGTAGTCATGAGTACGTAACATGCCATTTCTCAAACCAATGAGAAACAAAACGTAAACCACAATGAAGCATGTTAGTATAATAGTCTGAACATGACGTGACGTCACATAAGAAAAACGAACATAATCAGTAGAGGACGGAGAAACAGATCACTCATCACCAGTGTTCACAAAATGTGGAAGAGCCAAAGACATTACCCGCTGCAGCGACATCCCTTCAAGCACTTGGTGATTTAACCTCCCGTCAGTAGAAGAGCGCTTGGACGCGGTCCAGAACTTGGTTCTTATTTTCGAGTGGCATTTCTCTTTCGAGAGAAAGGTTTTGACTTCCGTCTACTTCTACTCTATTGTTGGCTCGTTGAGAGAGCATCCGCAATAATTTGACATTTTGTGTCAAGAACGACGGAACGTAGTTCAGTTCGCTGGACAAAACCTACCATACATGACATTTATTCAGAGCTGGTGTATATTTGACGTAGCATAATGAACAAGTGATCAATCACAACGGCGGGGAAGGATTAGTAAGGTTATGTTCACCACACACCTATTTTTCTCATACTACATACAGCAGTTACAATGCATGAAAAAACATTTAAGAAAAAAATAAAGGTAATATGCCGTTAGTGTTAATATTCTATAGTCCTCAATGCGAAAGAATTGGTAATGAGATGCAACCAATGAAGCGAAAGCGCGGCGTTGCCACATGTCTGCAGCAAAGGGTGGCCAAGCCATTCCAGGCATGCCAATGCTCCTTGACAAATGCTGCTATATTCGGTGGAAAAGTTAACTTCAAGTTAAGCTTAAAGATCAAATTCTGAGTCCGTCACAGTTGGCATATTAATTACTACTTGCTATACGAATCGGTTGATGTAGGCGGTATCATCCGAACGTAAACTCACTAAGATTATGCTGACATGAACTGGCAATCGCGCCATTGGCTTCTCGATTTTCATGTGGTCTTGTGGCTCCTCCGTCATTGCTTTTCTTTCGTCGCGAGTTCTGTAAAGCATCTTTGAGAACCAAAGAAAAAACCAAGCAAAATAATCAACCATGTAAGAACTGAAACAACTCTCAAATATACTAATATCCAATCTCCGAAACTGAAACCATTAGCGATACGTTACGCATCTATAGCACCCTTGACTAAATGGTGGTTTCGCGATATATTTCTTTGAGATTACGAATTCAAGAACATGCAGATCACGAATTAAGTACTGCACAGTGAGGGACAAACTAAACTGAATCTCCGCGATGTGTAGAAGTATATCATCGCGCGCTGATTCAAAGAAGCGTGGAGGAAAAACGCCCGCGTAGTTCAATATTTGAGTAAAGATTTCAAGTTCTAATATGTTGAGAAAACCCTGGAACTAATAAACGCTAGCTTCAATGACATGTCTGACAATGACATGTTATAAGATATGTTAACGACATCATAAAAATGAAACTGAACGAAATTATACATACAATAATGTTGAAGACATTTATTCTTAATCGTGTAACGTCTTACTGGTCTTAATCTTCCCAGTGGTGGACTTTCGAGCTCAAACCCCACTCCAAAATGAAAGTAACATTAGTTTTAAAAAAAACTAAATAATGATAAGTTTATAGATATGTATTTGCACTCCCAGTAAAAGATTCTCAAAACCGAAAATTGTCTTTATTTTGCACCATTTTGTGCCAAACTACATGTATCCCCAGACTTTTCGAAAATCAGCCTCAAAGCAAACATTAATTTATTGATTCTCCACTCCATCTTCGTAAATTCCCAGAAGAATCGCAACGGTGACATGTTTTTTTTTCAGTGCTAACTGCTGGATGTAAATTTACTATGTATTACAAGAAAATGAATAATAATAATTAATGAATAATAATAATAATAAGTTTGACGAGATTAGGTGCAATGAAAAATAGTATTGAAGATATTAAATGAAAATTTTCCAAAATGCTGGTAATATTTATCGATTGGAAAAGAGAAAGTATGGCAAATAAATACACGTAACAATCGGAAAGCACCAAAATTGTCACAATTAAAAATATCTCTCTTCATTGTTCCATGTCCATACCTGAAAGGTGAGATGTTCTGAGCTCATTTGTAATGTCCTTCAAAACCAGATTCTTTATGTTCTACAATGACCGGCAGTACCGCAGTCACATCTTTACTCTCACTTGCATTCACATATCATTCTAAATATACAACCTGACTGGAACTGTAGGGTTTCTACGGTTCACCAGAGCCGTAGACAGAAACTAATCTCGGAGGGGCCAGACTTTTCACCAACCAATTATTAGCAAAGTTATTCGACAAAAACTCTCTCAAAAGTAGAGAAATCTAGTCAAATTAACACAATTCTTCAATTATTGTTTCAATTTACACGGTATAATTAATGTCGTAGTTATTAAATTCATGAACAAGTTATATAGCGACTGTTCCTAATACATGAAGAGAATTGAGAACATTGTAAGTTTCATAAATTGTTATATACCCCTGCACGCCTATGATGTCTTATTATTCATATAAGTTTATTTTTATCTGTACCCGACCTTCGCCCGGTTGTGTACATTAATTCTGCATTCATCCTGACCCAGGTTTTTCTCCGGTTTTCCTTCGGGTAAAGGCGGATTTTTTTATGTAGACTCTCTAGGTTCTAGGTTAGGGACGGACGGTGTCTATTGGAATAATAAATGTCGAATTTAGTGTTATTTTATTAGTTATGGTTTATTAACAATATTTTCCGATTAAAATAGAGTTTATAATAATATGAACTTTTGAAGTTATATTTTTGTTTTTTATTTAATATAAATTTGTTGGTATAACACGCACCGAAATATTTTTATTATCGAAGGAGGGTGCTGAAATTTTGAATCCGTCTCAACCTTGGGATTCTTGATCGGAATTGACGGGATGGTCCCTTGCTCCGGAGAGTAGATGAGATTACTGTCCTGTAGCACGTGGTTTGTACCTGGTTTTTTGATAATAAATAACTGAATTGTAATTACCTGACTAGCACCTGAGGCGCTCGTTTTACCTTAACCACGTGACTTCATTTCCGCCTGCACGTCCAAAACCTCGCTACCACCACATCCTTATGTTGATCATTACGCCACGCCGCCTCGGTATTAACGCTGCAACCCTACGTCCCCTGCCGCAGCCGCCAAGTCCGAGGCATGGGACGTCGCGGGGGCGGTCTCGGGTTCGGTGACCGCCGGAGGCGGTTGTTGCTCGCCTTGAGCCGACGGTGGCGCCAGCGGAGGTGGCGGCGGGGACGGAGAAGAGGAGAAAGGGAAAGAGTCTGGGCTGCAGTGTCTCCTTTTCAAGGCGAAGGTCACTCCGCAGATGAATGCAACTCCAGGGTCAGAACATGACGCAACAGAAATGGTACAACTCATCTGGTCGCGATGATGTTCTCCAGTGGAATACATCCAACAATCTCTTAGCTCCCTACTGTTGCTCAGGGACTAGCTTGCTTGCTCGTCACCTAGACACACTGGGATCAATTCCCGGCGGGGTCAGAATAAATCTGTAGCTTCCCATTTCAGTATCACAGTTCGTAAAGCTGTGACCATCGAAAAGCGAATCCTCCTCCTTCTATCCTCCATCTACTATCCCTAGTATCTCTATTACTAACTACTCCTACTAACACCTCCACGAGAGCCGAGTTGTTGGTAAATCCAGCTAAGCGGTCCACCTACTAACATACCTTATCAGCCATTTAAATGAAATAACTACAATTATAATTAATAATTAATACATTGCGTCTTGTGGAGGAAATTCCTATTTTCAAAAAACTTTCAAATCACGAAAATCGAAGTTTACTTAGATTTGGAAGTAGTTTTTTAATCACTTTTATCTATATGTCACCTGACGTTGCAAAAAAGATTGCGCTATCTCCCCCCCACGTGTGATGCAAAAATCACGGGCTATAGACTCCCCTTAACCTCCCCCTCCCCATAGATCCCTCACTACATACGAGAAAATGTTAAACAAAATGTGGAACTTACAAATCTACCCTTTCTTTTATCTTCTGTGCATTCCTCAATGAATAGAGGAAAAGGAATAGTGTAACATGGACATTAGAATTCCAAAAGCGCTGATTGCTACATGTTTTCTTTGCTGCCTTCAGGCCATCTGATTTATGGTGGCAAGTAACCTGTGTGTGTGTTGGTGCAAAGCATGTGTAACAATGCGTATTGAAAGAACATGTTTAAGAATCAGAGATGACTTCTACGATACGATTGTTAGCGAGATGATCCTCCATTCCTCGTTTCTCATGTGTTCGGATAGGTCTAAATAAGTGAACATCGTTTACTGTGCTCACACCGAAAACAAAAAAAGGAATGAGGGAGGAGCTTTAAGACCACGTGAAACTTGAGGAGACAATATCACTATTGCGAGATTGTCGAATCTTCCTTGTGGGCGTTTTACTCTCAGTGAGTTTACAAAATGTTAGCGAGTTTACGTTCGGATGCAGCCTCCTACATCAGCCAATTCGTAGACCTGGTGGTAATTGATATGCCAACTGTGACGGAAACATGGCTTGATCTCTAAACTTTGACTGAAAGAACCGTGCATGAAAATAGCTTTTCAACGATTCAGAGCAGCGTGAAATTCCGTCTGATATGGGCGGAGCTGAGCTAGGCCATCCCCGCAGCAGACATGTGACAACACCGCGCTCTCGCTCCAGTTTACATCTCGTTAGTTTTCTTTCACTGCGATGACAACAGACTCAAACTCTAAGTAAAAAAAGCACTAGTGAAATCATAAATATAAATGATGAAAAACATACAATAATACGAGATAAATGAAGAGGTGAATACGCGGTCGCCTGTCGCCCTCTCAATTTATCTCTCTGTATTCTGGCAGCAGCAGCAGCAGCAGCAGCAGCGTCGTCTCAGGAAAATTCAAGTAAACCTTTACGGGGACTACTTTGATGAGAGTTTTCATACCCTGTTTTCGAGCGAGTAGGGATAGATCTTTAAATGCGAGTACTACGAAGTGAAATTGTCACACCTAACGTAACTCAAGCAAACAAATGATCTAATTTTATCTGCCGGTTTTCCCGGATATTATTCCGCATATTTTGACTGATTAATGTTTTATAATACAGTTGAGGTAAAATAAATGTGCCATGTCTGAGAATGGTTGCCCCAGTTTCGAAAAGGTTGCTTTGGTGTGACTTAATGAGGGCACCTGCGTCTGCTCGTCATTATGAACAGCTGAGCGGAAACCACGCGGGAAGCAGACGTAATTTAATGAAAATCGGAGTATACCGGAAGTCAATTTTTTTAACCTTTGAGGAAACTTACCGCCTGCGGGTATAATGAAGTAAAAAATCTACAAAAAACCTATGATGTTTTTGTAACTTTGCCATATTTTAGAGTTGCGATTGAAGTAAGGATGTAGAAACTTGAATGGGTTGTTCCTTACATTAAGATTATCTAACAGAAAGGTGCTTATACAGCAGAATGTATTTTTTGAGTTATTTAATGCAATATTTTAACTTTTCATATATTGTCATTCGTTTGGAAATTTGGTCAATGAATTCTTGTTCAAAAAAAAATTAATCTTACCTNGAAAACAGGGTATGAAAACTCTCATCAAAGTAGTCCCCGTAAAGGTTTACTTGAATTTTCCTGAGACGACGCTGCTGCTGCTGCTGCTGCTGCTGCCAGAATACAGAGAGATAAATTGAGAGGGCGACAGGCGACCGCGTATTCACCTCTTCATTTATCTCGTATTATTGTATGTTTTTCATCATTTATATTTATGATTTCATAACCGAATAAAATTTTATTGCATTTTTTTAATATCAAAAAACTTTTAAAAAATAATTTTAATATCATATTTGGTAATTTATTTATAGTTTTTTTTCTTAAAGGAAGTGAAAATATGTAATGATAGCAATATGTTAATAATATTTGACTTATGCTTACTATATATAATGTGAGTATTTTAAATCTATATAATGATAATAATGTGTCAATATATTGTTCACGGATTTAGTTTAAGGTTATATTTAGTTTAATTTCCTTTTTTAACTTAATAAAAGCAACGTCTTTGAAGATCAAGAAACTATTTGGTAGAATATTCGATTTACAACAGTTTGTAATGGGCGCTTTTGGCTGTTTAGTTGCTGTATATTGTGTAGGTGGCAGGACTGCTCTACGGTGAGCGTACGTTAAATGGGAGTTTTGATACCCTGTTCGAAAGCGTCTCTTGACGCCAGAATACACGTACACTGATATTATTTTCCAGGTGGGGTTTGAGGAATAAGCACTAATATTTTTAAATGTTGGAAGAAAATAATTTTACATTTCATAGAATATTTTAACGTTGTTATACTATAAATACAGAGGTTTTTGCAAAGATTTTTTATTGTTTATATATTGCGTGTTTGTCTGGGTGTAGAGGTTTCAATAATTAAGGTCTACTTGCCTCTCACCATCTGTATTCTCATATTCTCACTTTCGAAAATGAATAGGAAAACGTACCTGCAACAAACAAATGTACAAAATTAGTATAGTTCTGCAAATCAAATAAATACAATAATTACATACATTCGCTATTAGTTTTCTAATAAAATTTTATCCCTCTATCGAACAAGTCGCCTATATCGAACAAGTTGCATTTAGAATCGATGTAATGTAGACAAATACCACGCGAGACTTCACATACTTCGTTTAACATATATGTCTTAATATCAGTACCCTCAAATCTCCTCAAAACAAGAAAAAATATTTTTCACACTTTTTCTGAAAGGGAATGCGGAGGATAATAATAAATATTAGTCACAACTAACACTATTCAAAATAAGTATGCACATATAAAACTTCGATACACTCTTTATAATAAATTCTCAATATGTATAAGAAAATGAATTAAGAAAATGCGAGGACATAATTAATGATACTTCAACAACGTAGATTTGTGTTCAATTTATTAAGCACGGGAAGACACAAAAACCGAAATTTTGTAGTATCAGGAGTCCGGTAACGTAACCAGGTCACACTTGAATTTTTTCTCCGTAGCGATTCTTTCCTGTTCACATTACAAGGCAATGTGAAAAGAGACAATATGAGCACCCGGGGGATGAATATCGTCGTACGACGTGGTTGCGTGACCGCAAAGCCGAAAGAAGGGTTAGACGGAAGAGAGAGGTCGGCTACATAATGAAACAGACAGCTGGCGATCTCGCAAGATGAATAGTAAGGTAGGAACGACGCTTATTGATTTTATGTCAAACGCTGCCACCAACAGAAACGGAAGAACGGCGATTCCAATGGCTGTCTATGTGGTCCCTCACACTTTGTTCTTTGAGTCGCCTCTTGTACCGAGAGAAATAAAAATCCTCTTTTCGTATGAAGCAACAGCGAAACCAAAGTTATCTTAATCACGTATTAATATGTTCTTACATCCATATACAAATGCGTAACGCGAAAGCGTGTCTGTCTGTCTGTCTGCTGCCTAATCACGACTAAACCGCAAGGAGATACTTTAGATGTCCAGGATGAACAAAGACTAACTTTTATTTTCAAAATGTGTGATCAGATAAAAATGTTTTTTGACAATAAATTTCGATAAAATCGAAAAAAAGAGTTATATTTGCTTATGCGGCCTAAACGGTTAGACATAGGTGACAAATATTGTTTGCCTCAACGATTTCCACTAAAACGTCCGCGACAGCATATGTCTACCTACAAAAACTAACCTAAATAATCGATAAAAGTTATTAAAAATGAAAAATAAAAAACATCAATTTAAGAGATTAATTTCAGAAGGAAAAAATCAGTCATCATCAAATTTAAAGGATTATTTGTTTTGTGCATTTAAGAAAAATAAAAAAAGGTTTTTAAATCGTAAAATGTCAACGAATAGTTTAGATTATACAAGAATCTTAGTGAAATGGCGCAGCCGCGTTATAACCCGGAAGCGCAAATTCAACCAGCGCAGTTCACGCGAGATGGTGTAGTGTATAAATCAAGTATTGTATTTAATTTGTATTATGAAGCTGAAAAATTAGGTTACTGATCATGTTTTTGAAAACCAGTAAGTAAAAGTATTTTGATCTTACAATTTTGATAGATTTTATTTTTTACTGAGTAAAAGATTAATCTGAGAAAAATCCCGAGCAACGCGGGGTAATGAGCTAGTTAGCTTATAATTCCAAACAATGCAATACTTAACTGCTTCGAGGACTCTATCACACCGTATCAAACACTCTCCACGGCGATACAATTACGTTATACTTGTTGATGTTGTGAAGCAGCTTTCTGCCCATAAGTTAATCACTTTCAATTCCAATAAAGACTTCACAGAAGGAAACATCTGATTTGTACGAGTTTCTATTTTATGTTTTTAATTTTTTTTTAAAAGAACAACTGTAATAATACAAAAATACATTATCAAGATTTCGACAATCTCAATTCTTTGAAAGCTCTGAAATCGATATGGAACTAGGGCATCAGAAAATGTTGAGGATATATTATATGGAGAAATATTTTGCGTACAAAATTTAATATTTAAAAATGGCGTTTCTTTCAGTTCAGTACCACCTCTCCTGGCGGGTATAACGAAACACGTTGCACAGTTAGAAGTCTTAAATATATTTTACAAATGTGGTTTAGTTACAAAGCTATTTCACCCGTAATGTTTTTGTAAAACAAATTATTTTAAAAAAAATGAAACTTTATGGTTAACAATCAGTTATACAGAATATCGCTCTTACCGAACAACTGACAGAAAATATTACTTTTACTATGAGGACCGTAGGAAAACACTTTATTACCGAGGTAGTGGAAGTCGATGTTATTTTGTCGTATAGCAGAAGCAGATCAATATAACTTAAATCTCTACTTTAGCACTTTTGCACGTATGACATTTGAAAATTAAGTTTCAAAAAGTATAAATATGTTTCTAGAACGTTGTTTCAAAATTAGTAACATATTTCTTAAATTAACAGTAATAATAGTTAGACTTTTCTGCATAAAAAACTTTCGTATAGCAATAAGAAACGGTAACCAATACATCTGAGAGGAACTTGTCCTGCCAAACGGTTATTATTCCAGGGAAGGATGTACGATTCTTTAGTTATTTGCCCTTCATATGACCTCCACCTGCCCAAATAAGACTAGACATGTCTCAGCAGATGTACGCTTGTGAACGATGATCCATCAAGTCTGTTTTTCACATGGGTCACACATGTTTGTCAGAATTCATTAGCACGTGTCTTCTACGACTAAACAACACTTCTCTGACACCTCTTAAGCCTTTAAGTAGTCCAGGTGTATCATTCGTGTTACCATCTCGTATCGTTTACCATTGTAGTATTTGTTAATGGGAAATGTAGCGTGCTATTGAAGCTTATCTACATGGAGCCATAGGAGGTAGGAGTTGGGTGGAAGGCTATTGTCAGGAGGTGGGCCGGTTAACTGGGTTTACCAGCAAATTGACCCAATGGTGTTCGTAGGAATAGTTAGGAATATTTATTAATACTAGGACTAGTTGTAGGTGGATAGAAGAAGCAGGGTTCGATTTTCAGTAGTTACTGCTATACGATATGGGACATTCATGTGAAAAGCTACATTTTTTCTGGCCACATCAGGAATTGAACCCGGGATGACTTGGTACAGAGCAAGAACGCTACCCCCAGAGCAACAGAGGGGCTCATCATTTCATTTCCCAACATTTTTTGAATTAACTGTATTTTTCTTGATGATATATCGTGAGACATTAAGCTCTCAGCAGACGTTCATCAGTATCGAACTTCTAAAAACCAATATTTAATGTACAAAGAAATAGAAAATTTCTTGGGTTTAGACCTATTTTTCAAAACTACCCAACCGTCATATCGACAACGAGCGTTAGCTCCCTAAGGATTTGGTTCACTAATACAGGTGCATCAGCTCTAGCTTGCATCACATGTACATAATAACCAAGATCAATCATCACCCAAAATCTAAACATTTCAAAACTCAAATCACACAACATTCCCTCAGTTACCCACAGCAATGTTTTGAAGCCATTCAATAAACATTTTAGGTAACACTGAGATCGAAGAATTATGGTACACGTGCTATTCTCCTAGGAAATGGGCAGATTCATACGAGAGACAGAGGTACTTGAAAATGGGGAGACTTTTCATGTCTTATGGCGAAGTTCAGGCATGAGACCTGCTCTTTCAGCTAACCTTCGGAAGGAGAGATGTGGAGCTACCTAGGAACTTATGGTACCGAACCGACATTTGTCTATGAGTAGGAGAGAGAAACGTTAGCTTAAATCTCGCCTCGTTCGGCCGAGCACGGAAGCGAAGACGCTATCGGTCATTATATATGTATCATTTTTATTGACCATAAGTCTTTTTAACCTTCTTTCCCATCACATTGTCATTGCAAGGCAATACTTGATTTCTTTATCCTTTATTTTCCCTCTTCTTATCTTGTTCATCTTCATTCACTAACTCCCTTCAGTGAATCGTCATCCTTGCCTGTCTCCTTCGTTTGTCGGCTACGTCATGCCGTCTCACATATTGTTGTCTCGCCTTTTGTTCTGTCCTTGTTTCTTCTTCATTCCTCTTTCTTCAATGTAAATCTTATCTACATGGAGCGATAGGAAGTAGGAGTTGGGTGGTAGTATATTCTTAATAGGTGGGCCGGTTTGCTGAGTTTACCAACAACTTGGCGTACGTAGTGGGGTTAGTAGGAGTGGTTAGTAACAGTTACTAGGTGGTGGAAAGAAGGAGGGGGATTCGCTTTCCAGTAGTTACTGCTATATGAACTGGGACATTATTGTGAAAAGCTACATTTTTTTTTGTTGCCCCGCCGTTCCCATTTTCAAATATTACAAGAAGAACATCCACCATCCACATAATCATAATAATATGACGTGTCATAAACGATACAACAAAACCCTTTCCCATCAAACACGAACTCTACGCCACCCCAGTCAGAATCATCGCAGTCCGAGTAAATGTATCCTCCCTGCGCCATGTTTTATGCACGATCCTTTCAGTATCGCCTCTGTGTCGCACTGCGCTCGAGATCCTTCACTGTGCCTCTCAGTGTTGCAATATTGATTGAATTAATCGCAGGCAAATGGCGAACCCTCCCCACAACGTCCTGGCATACACCCAGTCCACTGCTTCTGTTTCCTCTGGCAATTAACGGTGTCTGTAGCGGATAGATAGACTCAGCCGTTCGCTCTAACTTTGCACATTGATGCCACAATTGAGAACAATCAATAGGATTGGATTTGTGAAGAAGTAAGGGTAGAGCTCTTGGAGAAGTGCTCTCGGGGCAAATGGCTAATACAGTTCGGTCTGAGGTGCAGTCGAAAATGTTTTAATTTTTGCTCCTTTTTTTTTTTGCAAAATAGATTTTTAAATTACACATATCACACCTACACTAATTTATTTATCACTTATTTCTGTATTCTAAATTAGTTAATATTATGTTTATTGTAAATATTTCACTTTCCCTGAATATTGAATAATTAATTTAGAAATGTCATATAGGAAAAGAGTTAAATTCCCAAATGGCATTCAATGCAATAAAATATATTTGAAATGAAAATATATAAAAAAAAAAAAACTCCAAATTCCAAGGATATCATTAGTTTCATCTTAACGTTGTCTTAAAAAAAACCGTTCCATTGGGCGTATAACCCGGAAACAAATCGTTAAAGTTGCAGTTCATACAACGACAGATTTTCAGCTTTCTGTTTTCTTCGCGTAACATTCGCGTTCGAATCCCGGTCCCGTCTCCCATTTTCATTCGACGTAACATGATTAATCTGTTACCTGGCGGTGAGGTTCACCGTAATCTAAGAGATTTCTATGTTTGTGAACCAGAAATGGAAAATAATACCCAAATCAAGTACTTCCTAAGGGAGTCGCCTCAGATGAGGAATCTAGTCTCTACGAGACCACCTCAGAGGTCTTTGGGTTTCACAAGTTGAATGAGAATGGTAGACGGGCCCGAGAGGCGAACGGGATGGCGCAGTTGGTAGGCGCATGAGCGCGTAGAGCTCAAGGTCCCGGGTTCGAATCCCGGTCCCGTCTCCCATTTTCATTCGACGTAACATGATTAATATTTTAACAATTACGATATATAATCTATGTTTACAGAATAATGTATAGTTTGATGATAATAATACGTACTAGTGAAATAATTTTTTGTTTTATAAATACAATTTTTTTTGTATTCTATTCATATTATAAAATGTAGCTAACTATTTTTATTTCTATCTTAGAAGTATGCAATTAAGAAATTAGAAGTTGACATGTCCAATCCGCCTCTACCTTAGGGTCCTTGATCTGAAGTAATGGGATGGTCCCTTGCTTGCTTGAGGAGAGTAAATTAGTTTGTCCTTCACTTGGTCATACCCAGTGTGCAACTGCTTTTTTTTTATAATAAATTTATTATTATACAGGGAAGAAAATATACAGATAGTATTACTCGCACAAATTTCAGTTATCATCATGCGATCGCAAGGAACAAGTTGTATTATTTGAGCAAGGTATCGCAAGTACAGCGCAATGTAATTGTATTCCTACATTAATAGACAGACACAGGATTTGTATTATGCATTCCCAGGGGATACAATTTAAGCTCAACATGTCTCAGGGTGACAGGATCTACCAATTACAGTTGAAATAACATTCGTGACAAGCAATCAGAACTAAACCAATCCAACTTGGCAAAGACTACCTATTAGAGAAATTCAGTCAATACAGCAACCCATACCAAGCATCAATACAGAACAAATCGCTTAACAAGCTAGTAATGAAACAATTAACCATCCACCCCGAACAAAAATCTAATTTTTCGATGATTTTAATTGCTAAATCAGCATAGAGTTCCGAAAAATTAATGACGATTTTTGCAACAGTACTGGGAATAAAAAAGACAATAAATTCAATTAATAACCGTACACCGCATATTATTTAAACCCGAATAAATAAATAAAATATCTATCATCAGTATAAACTAATTCTCACCATTCACTAAGGTATGGAGAGGACTTCTCAAATATAACGCTATGCATAACTTATAACAAAGTTAAATGTATGCACGTCGGTTTCATTCTTGATCGTCAACATTTGTGTTAAAAAAATTGGAACATATTTTACAGCACTCCCAAATTAAATATTGGGAACGTCTCTTCTATGCCCGATAGGCGTTGGGCAGCAATAAATACAACATGTCACTACATATTGATTTTTTGTTGTTGTATAAACAGTCAATGAAAGAACCTGATTCTTTCAATGGTAACCAATTATCTACAGTAGGCATATACTTCAATAACGAGGTAAGACAAAACTGTCATCAATGAGATGTAAAACATTATCAAATCGGGATGCCCATAAAAAAATGAATAGAGAACGCAGATCCTACTCATTATGAAACCGGAGAAAATGGAATTGACATTTTATGACATACCTCAAGATACATTTTTAAAGTATTGGCTAAGGATCTTAGATGTTGGTATGAATTGAATGATGGAACTAAATTACGTTTAATGTTGATGAGATGATACTAATTTCTTTGTATTTGATTGGTATTATAACACGAAGCTAACAATTTTTATTCGTATCTTAGAAGTGTGCCATGTTAAATATGCCTCTACATTAGTACCCTTGATCGGAATTGATGGGATAGTCCCTTGCATGCTTCTCGAGAGTACATTAGTTTATTGTCCTCTACGTGGTCCCATGCAGTTTGTAAGTGCTATTGTTTTTTCAATAAATTTATTAAACTTTGGGTAGAAACCAGTCAGAAGAAAGAAATAACTGCAGTGGAGATATGGTCTTTGTAGGCACGTAGTAAGATTTCCACTTATGGAAAATCACAAAATCACATGGCAATTGACCAAAATGTAGACTGGATCAAAGATACAGAGAAGAACACGAAACACGAGCTTTGAGAAAATATTTAGTTGGTAATAAAAGTAATTAATAAATCTAAAAATGAATTAGAGATGTGGACTGGTGTTTGCTGACGTGTTTGCGAATGATGCAGCTGGGGCGCGAAACGCGCGGAGTCATTTGGAGAGGTGACAAAGGTTCCTGAAGCCCCGCGCCCAGACACAGTGAGTCGGATTTAAGACGGAAGCCTTGCGGTATTCCTCCTTTCAAACGCGTAAAAGGGACGGCAAGAATCAGAATGCAGCAAAGAAATTTATACGAGGGAAGCACTACGGTGGAATGACCACAGAGTCCCATAAAATAATCCTATTATAAAAATAATAAATTTGTCAAAAAAGAAGTACAAACTGTGTATGACCACTACACGTGGAGCAAAATAAACTAATTTACTCTCTGGAAGCAAGCAAGGGATCATCCCATCAATTTCGATCAAGGGCCCTAAGGCAGAGGCAGATTTAACATTTCAGCACACTCCTAAGATAAAAAAAATAGTTCGGAACATATTACAATATTAATAGAATACCAAGAAATTTGTTTTTAGTAAAGAACAAAGAGGTTATTTCAGGAGAACGAATTATTGTTTATACAGAAGTAAAATAATACAAAATTTGAGATTCATTATTTCAATAGAGATCACGATATATATTGTGAGCATTCATTGTACATTACTCAACAGTACGTAACACGACTAGCACATGATAATTATATATTAAATGCTAGTTATATACCCGTAGCTTTGTTTATATGTATTTTGTGATTTTTAAACACATAATTTCTAAAGCACTTTTGATACGTCATAATAAATACTGCAGAGAACTCAATAATAAAGATGACCATCTCATGACAAAGTATTATATAAGTATTATGAACTAAACACTCAAGAGTAATAATATAAGACCATATATAAATATTAACACATCTAACGAACTTATTTTTATGAACAGACATATTTTCTCTAAATCACAAATAAATAAAATAACATACACAAACGTTTCAATCCTTGTTGTGGATCATCTTCGGGCAAATTGACAACTTCAAAAAGAAAAGGTCGTTTGATGTGTTATTAAAAAGTAATAATGTTCATACTACGTATATGCAATATTTAACACGGTTCAAATTTGACCTATGTGCAGGACGTCATCATTTATTTTTGACTGTGGGACGTTGTAAGAACATATGTTGCAAGTATATAACAGGAAAATAAAAAGGTAATATGTTCGATAACTAAATGCTTTATATACCATATATTAAACGGATATTCAATTGCATCACTCTTGTTTCGTGAATGAAGAATGAAAATTAGTTTTTTTTCACTTTTCTTTATCTTTGTCCGAATTGGATACCAAATCGTGTACAGCGCTTTGGAATATGATTTCATACGCGAATATTAATTAGGGTACTTAAAATTTGTCAATTGATAATTAATTATTGGACAAAAAGCGGAATCAAACGGTTCAATCGTTCATGTTTAATTGATAAATAAAATAAAATCCCCATTGGCAATACTTACTATACTCATCAAATGGCAGAATGCCAAATACAATGAAAAAGTACGGCAACAAAGCCTGAATATAAACACAAATTATTACCAACACTTAACAACTTCGGGATGGCTTGTTTTAAAGGACACCACAATAACGAACGAATCGAATGAACTCGTACATCCAGAAATACGGTGGTAATAATTAGGAAGTAACAACAGTAATAAATGATATCTTATTATATGCGTATTACGGAACAACAAATTTTTGGTGGCACATGGTGCGTATATTGCGTGGACGCGATGCGGGCAATTTCAAACGGGGTAATTCTGCCCGTCACTCGTTGGGACATAGTATCCCATGTGATCAAGCGATGCGGCAGTATTTTGTTTTGTGCCACGCATAATTCCCAGACGCAGAGTTCAATTATTTCTTCTATGCATCGCCATACGCCGATTACTAATTGCTACAACAAGACTAATTGATTGAAAACTGTGTCATTACGAGTAATTGGTAATCATCGTGTAATGTTAGGTAATTACGCAGCTGATGGTATTTTTAACGGGATCATTACTACTTTTTTCCTGGTGGTGTTCGATTCCATCCAAGAATGTAGAATGATGTATTTTAAAAATAAATAAATTTTTAATAATTTTTGCAACAGATTTTTGGAGTAGGAAAAAGTCAGAAAATTACTTGTTTCCATTCTATTACGTGCGAATGACAAAAATCAAGCCTTCAAAATTTCTGGTACAACTCCTCACTAGTTTTCTCTTCCTTCTGTCTATGTCTAGTTTCTCTCAGCAACATTATTTACTTTACTACGTTTCGTAAACTTGTTTAATGAATCTGTCGAAGACTCAAACCAGAGTCGAATCGTTGAGTGAAGATTAACAAAAACAAACTTTGTTAATGAATGGTTGTACTGGATATTGAGATACGCAACAAATACAGATGTTATGTATGAAAATAACGTTCACTCAGTTACTAATATTGCCACAGAATTACCATTCAACCACTCACAATACACCGAAAAATCTAACCCTCGAATAACGTCCCTGATATGAAACCAAAGTCTCAATTTACTGAGACCAGTTATATTTTAGTAAACATAAAATGCGAATATATTTACAATGTATATCATGTTCAATTGTTCTGTTGTTCCGTTAATGTTTCTTGTTACAATTTGTTTACACCTGACGACGACTCGAATCCTAAGCTGAAACGTTTGGGTTCCAGAAAAGAACAAAAATATTTGACCGTCCAAAAAAGGTAATAATCGATTACATAATGGATGTATACAGTAGAATTTACGGTATATTTTAGAGCTAGATTATTTCCATAAGAAATTGTGATGTCACAAGATACATTAAATTACTCTTCGGACAGAAATCAGATGCACATAACGTGGGAAATGGAGAGAGAGATTCCGGTTGAGCGGTGAATTACTTCTGTCAGACTCCGTGTGGCCCAGCAGCGCAGCGGGAAGACCTAACCCAGACTCAATACCTCAGCACAAGACAAAGCACAAGGCTTCTGCTTCGTCTGCACGAAACCGGTTCAACAACGTTTTCTGCCACTGCCCACATCTCCTCCTCCTCCTCCGGAAATCTTCGGAGATACATTTTTAGCGAAAACGGGATTGCGTTGGAAAGACGTTAAGCTGCTGCTAGAGATGTTGAACTAGAACTGAATTGCCATAGATGGAATTATATCCGTCAGGGACTAAGCTAAAGTACCCCCAAAAACGTATCAAATTAGAACTTGAACCACACTCTATCCCGAACCGATGAATTATTGTAGTCTGACAGCAAAATTTTGAATTATTTGACGCAGAATGGGTTAAAATGGGTTTATACGGAAATACTTCCCGGCCTCAGCTTTGTTTTTATAATATCCCGACAATTATTGCAACCACATAGCTAAAACATTTAAACATAGCAAATGAAAATTGTGACGTAAAGTTGCGTTAAGATTTCCGTACCTTACTATTTCTTCTTCAGAAGATGTCATTGTTAAGCGACTGCTTTACTCGTAGTTCAGTCATAAGTTAGTTTGACGGGGAAAAAATCATCGAATTTTTTTTCCTCGTTGGTCTATGTTTTCGGAGATGCTGAATCCGAATTTTAACTTTGCAACCTCACACAACCTGTGCATTTCGAAAAAAATACGAAAAACTTCGAAAAACACGCTCATTTTACTTTTTTGTTTGTTTATAATTAAAAAAGAACGCGATTCTAGAGAAAAGTATACTTATGCAAAAATAATATATATTCAATTTCCAACAAATTAAGTCTTCACGGGTTTTATCGTGTATTTTTCATCAGACGAACATTTTAGGCTGTCAACACGTCAGAGCGCGCTGAAGTTGAGTGTATATTGGACACAGTCGCTACGCTAAGAACACCTCAGCGAGAGCTCTACTTTCACAATATACTATTTTCAATAATTCAACATCTAATTTATATGTATAAGTAAACTAAATAATTACCAATAAATTTAATTAGTTGATTAAGTTTTAATTAGATTTAATCTCTTCAGGTACGATTATTTTCCACTACATTTTCTGGAAACTTGTTCTGCTGGTACGCATGATGTGACTGGCAATATTTCCATGTTTTATTATATGGAAGTATTTTATTATGGAATATAGTTTTTAATAAGTATATAATGGGCTCTAATGACCTCGATGTTGACAAGTCCTAAAGCCCACCAAAAACAAAAAAAAGTATATACTCATGCAAATTCTACAAGTAAACCTTCTACTCTGAAACAGAAACGCGTCTTTAGAATATTATTGGAATGTAATCCTGTCCTCTATCAGTGATGACATATTGCGTTTTCATGTACTACTTCCAAAATACTTTCATGTCACTTTTTGTCGTAGCCCCTTGTAACTGCTTTAGTGTAACAGATTATATTTAAAGAGCCAAAGAAGCTTCTATTTAAAGACAAAATAAAGAAATTTTATTATTAATGCAGAAAAAACAGCAGCACAAGTACTCTGCGGATTATGGTACATGATATGAAAAATATATAGATATGAACAATATGTTTGATTGGTTTGATCAGTATTCCCAAACCCAGAGGTTCGATGACGACGAAAGGATCACCTGCCATTTGTATAGGAAGGTGGGCACTCGGCGCATAGTTCACATTGTTGTGGTGATTTCAGATCGAAGAATTTCCAACAGTAAGACCGAGTGATATCCCTTGCCACCAAGAAGTATTCAATAAAAGTTCACAGTCGAACCGTTCTTCTGAACCCCAGCACTCTCTTTTAAATAATGAGTTTTGCGAAAGAATCAAAAGAAGATATAGCGAAGTTCTGGCACTATTAACTTCGTCTCTACCCGATGTCTCTGATGAGAGTGGTATGAGAAAAGGTACAAAATCAAGTTTGTTTACAAAGCGTTCAAACCCGTACTAGGAACCACGGCAGATTTGTGACTGATGGAGGCTTTCATTGTATCGTGTAGTGTGGTCAAGTGGGGTGGTATTTGCATCTATTTGTGGCACATTAGTTGACTATGTTAATTCCAAGTACCATGTCTGTTGATGATATTTTATGTAATATCTCTCTATATGATAAGATAACTATATATAACAATTGCATCATCGAGAACTTCTCACTCATGCTCTTCCCGTTCCTCGGAACTTCATAGCGTTCCGTCGACAGAACTGACCATACGTTGCGTCGCTCGTTAAACCCGCCCCCTACACATGGGGTGGACTGAGTCTGACAAGGTGCTGACGTAGCACTGCGGTTGCACGGCCACTGACGACGACGTGGTGTTGAAAGGGAAGGGAAGGGAGGGGAAGAATACAACCCCTGAGAGAGAGGAGCAAGACCTGCGCAGAATATGGGCCAGGGGTGGCGCGACCCCCGAACGCGAGAACCGAGTGCAATACCGAAACCGGAGCGCCGCCGTTCAGAGGTGCAGCACACGGAAGGTAGGTGGTCGGAGAGCGAGGTATAGAGGGGAGGAGAGAGCAGCAGCCTGCAGGTTCGCGATTACCCTCCAGGCAAGTGTCCGGTGGTTTAGGGCCCATAAATTACCAGCGCGCGCTGCAACCACGTCTCCTCCAACCCCTCCGGAAGGGTGGTGCGAGGGAGGTAAAAGGGGAGGGGGTTGGTGGGGGGGATGTAAGGGAGGAAACGGGAGATTTAGTGCCCGCGGCACTGCCCCAGAGCTCGATAACAGACCTGCTTCCTGCTCACCGACCCACAAGGTGGTGTTTCTGCACGTCGTTCCACCCTCCGCTGCAACCAAAGTAACGTCGGTGTTCCACCCTCATCACCCTCTTTGAGAACACCTCTATCTTGGCACTTCCATTACAACCGTTACCGATGTCTTTGCTGCCACCAAGAATCCTCCCACACAGCGGTCTTCTTCTATCACCCACATACTGTTATCTTTTTCTTACTCCTCTTGCATCTTCGATCATTGCCAAACTCACCACTACTATTTGGATTTTTTATTATAGACCCCTGAATAGCTGTGGAAGGTACAAAAAAATGTAGAAAATATTTTTACCGTTTTCGCCGATACGTCGACTTCATTATTTCTTATAAAATAAACTAAGAGTGACAAACATAATTCTTATTCAGCGAATGATCACTGTTGTATTTGTGACAACATTTATTAATTTCAAGCTTTTACACGCAAAATATAATGACTTATTAATATTTTTTTTCGAAAACACTGCTAAAAACGACCAGACACTTTATTAACGAATAAAATTTATAGTGTCGCACTCAGAAGAATGCCATGATCACGTTAGAATTAAATATAAACGCTTAAAACTATTTGTGTAACCTCCAACAAGTAATAAATAAAACCATATTTTCAATTAGCGATCAGCGATGGAGTCCAGTCACGCGTGTTGTTGCCGGGCGTATCACCCAACTAACTGGTATAGCTTTGTCAGCTGTGAGTCGTCTGATGACGGGCAACAACGCGCGCGAGACTGAAATGCAGCGCTGGCTGAATATTCAAAACATGGTTTTATTTATCAGTTTATGGAGGTTGAAAAAATTGGTTTTACGCGATCAATCCTTCAAGTTTGTTGACTTCATTCTCACAGAAATGTTTTAAAATTTAATTTTACTAATTTAACAACATAACCTATAATCTACGAATCTCTACGTTTGGAATACATCTAATATATCCATCACACAGCTCACCTCACGTCGCAACTTCAAGCTTCATTCTGACGACCTGCATACTCAGTCAGTGTCCGTACGTAGACTCGTGTCTAAAACGACATACAAACGTCAGAATATGATTGATTACTCCATCCTCTGGTATCACTGTCTGACTTTGTTCACCTTTAAAAAAAACTTCATTAACCTCTGTGTTCTGATCAATAGACAATGAAGGCGTTGTCGGTCATTTCCATGAACGCTTTCCACAGAACCGACTCACAACTACAGAGTTTCGTTCTTTCGGCTCATGTATTACTCCACTGCAATCGTTATCATTTATTCATAAAGCTAAAGGGTGAGGAGGTTGTGTTCAGGGATGGAAGGCGGGAGTGGTGGCAGCGGTTGCCATTAATTGCTTTACGACTGTCAAGCTACCCTCGGAGCGAGACGGGAGCCACCTCGAATTCTCTTTTTTTTAAATTTCCCTTTTAGCCACGGGATCCAAAGAGCTGCCATAAAAATCCACGTATAAAATAATGTATTCTTTCGATGGGCCAACAACAACGATAACACCTAATACCGTCTCTATTTTTTCTTCGGAATCCCCAAAGGTAATTAAAGCAAATGTTGAGGTGGATCCTTTCAGTGTGTGAAGGCGAAGTTAATGAACGTAGGAAGGGAATGCTAATATCTTCAGGTGGTTCTCCCAACAAAACGATATATTCGGTTGATTTATTATAGTAATTTTAACCAGAATGTGTATTACTAGGATTACTTCATTCTGTAGTAAAACTAAGCTCATTTTATTTTAATAATACATCTTATTTCCATGAGAAGCAAAGATTCATTTATATTATCATTATTAATATTAATACTATGTCATTATTATGTGTGTAAATCTGATAATTCGTTATTTCATTACATGTAATTGAACTAGCTCATTCACGTACAAGACATATTGCTAATTTAACTGTTATTTTATAACTGTAAATAAGTTCACACGAATCAAGAAGTTGTTTAGGCATTGACAAGGACAATCTGAATTTGGTGATTAAGCTATTCCGGCATCTAATCAGCAGGTACTAACGTATTGTTAAAAATTTGAAAAGACAAATAATTTTCTTCCCACTTTTATAAGTTTATATTTTCGCTAAGGCTATAAAATCACTTCATTAGAATGTGTACGAATATATACGGAAAGATTTTTTTGCATTCAAAAGATGTTTGTACGGCACAGGAACCCAAAAGTGTCGCTTTATTTACAGATAACGCTCGGAATGCCTTTTCTCAGTCATGGAAGCTAATTTCAACTCCCTACTTCCTACGTTATTTTTCATTGCGTGTTATACTTAGTACTACGTCTACAACCATTTGTGTCAGCCTAGTAGAACCGGTAGTAATTAATATGCCAAAGATGACGGTCAGAGGGCTTGATCTCTAATCTTTACTGAGAGAACCGTGCGGGAAGTTTTTTAACGGTTTAGAGCATTCTTTGCGTTAGTGCCGCGGCATGCCGTCTGGAATGTGTAGAACTTCGCTAGGTCAACCCCCGCACCAGAGATATGACAACAGAGCTTTTGCTCCATTGATTTTCTTTCGCCATGAAATCTAAAAGAGAATTCTATAAGAGATAATGCACTCATTAACTTTCGTTAAATCTCTTCGCGTACCTGACTGTGTCTTATTGGTCACCTTGACACATCTCAACACAACGTATCCTACCCTTGCACGCGATCTCTCTCCCCCTTTCACCCCTACCCCCTCCTCCGAATTCCACCCCTCAGTCATCATCGTCGTGAGGCGCCTAATGTGTGATTACCGGCAGCGTCGACATGCTGCGCTTATCTGCACATGTATCGATATTGATATTTGGTCTCGCCTCCGTGCTGCGGTGATGCAACAGTTTGATAGCAACCTCTGATGCGAGGGGGAACTAACTTCCCACTGGGGTGAGGGAGCACGTGCACGGGAGAATTCGAAACAGTGGGGAATAAAGAACTCATAAGGGATGAGAGGGTTATTGTTTTGATTTTAAAAAATCTTTTTTTTCCAATCGCCAAATATCAGCAACTACTCGTTCATAAGTGTTTAGAGAATTACTAATTAAAAAATCTTTTATAATTTTTTTCTAAAACGAGTCAGTGAAACGAAGTAAATTAATTCCAAGTCAAGTAAACTACAAACTGTATATTCGGAAGCACCACTACCCCACTCTTTATCATTCTATGTACATGATAGCACATTTATATCGAACGAAGTTTATATAACATTATTGAGTTATCTCATAACGCTACTCACAACTTCTTTGCGTTCCTTTCAGATTCTTCAAGTTGGAGAGAGTTGATTCAAAATTTACCATTCTGGATACATATGATAAAGACAAAAATCCAATTTTGCCTATACCAGTCTGTTAATATGAATTTTATAAATATATCTTATATAGAGGGATATGGTAATGATGAGTACACTGGAATAAAATATATTAAAACTGACATAATTGTTTTTTGATTTGAGAGGTTATTTTTTATCATTCAACATATAACTTTTTTTACTGTTAGGAGTGTGCTGAAATGTGAAATCCGCCTTTGTCCTAGGGTCCTTGATCGGAATTGATGGGATGGTCCCTTGCTTGCTTCAAAAAAATAAATTAGTTTATTGGCCTCCATGTGGTCATAAGCAGTTTGCAACTGCGCTTTTTGACAATAAATTTATAATAATCAGAATTCTACATTTGCTACAAATTTTCTGAATTTTTTGTAGGTGTGGAAATTTCAAGATGCTGAGTAAAAGTTATATGTACTTAATAGTAAGTATCATACCACCAGTAATACCTCAGTAATTAATATTAAAATATTAATAGATGTGGTTATAAATATATTTTTGTGAAATGTGGACATATGATTCCGAACAGTATCCACGAAACGAGGATACATTTCGATCACGCTTCATTGATGATTTAAGCAAATAATGTTCCATCGTAGAGCATGTGCGTGCGTAAGGGAATGAGACCAGCAGCAAGAACGAAGATACGTACCCAAGCAATTGTACACGCATGAGTGCGTGGTGGTGCGTGTGCAGAGAAACAGCGCTTAATACGACGTAGTAACTTCGCCACTACGGATGACAATCCATTGCTTCTCCTTCACTAAGTCTCCTTCGTCTCTCACACTGAAAGAGTATGAAGGACTTTGAGAGGTTATGTCATTTACTGACGAAAGAGTTTACTTTGCACAGAATTTGAAATGTTTTAATGATCTTTTTACAAGGAATTTTATCTCTCAAAGCGTTTTCTAACATTTTACAGTCAACAATTCCAATCAAAATATTTTTTCCCTACATTTTTTACAATAATCCCCCATCAAGGCCCGGGTATTTCTCCGGTTTTCTGCCGGGTAGAGGTGGATTTCTTGTACAAGTTATCTAGGCTTTTGCCTAGGGGTGGCGTCTATTGCACAAACTAATATCGAATTCAGAGTTATTTCAATAGCTACGATTTAAAAACAAAATTTTCTGAATAATCTATAACTTATAATACTATGTACTTATGAAATAATTTGTGTGTGTGTGTGTTTTTTTTTGAAAACAAATTTATTAGTATTCTGTCAATATTATAAAATGGCACGAACAGTACATACAAACTAAATTTAAAATCAGTTTAACAAAGTGTAGTAACGGTAACCCCACATTGCATTAATAATGATTACTTGACAAGTTTGTCAAGTACTTAATAATGGACAAAGGAGATAATTATTACAAACGCTGCATATCAGAAATATTTATTAAAAAATTCCACGGGAGTTTGAATTCATGCACAGACACAGAAAAGCTATCTGTTATGTACAATATTATAACATGTTTGTGTAGTTTCTGATTTTTTGTAAACATTTTTTGTTTATATTTAATATCATGTTTTATTGTTCTGTTGTTATGTTTCTTGTCATAATTTGTACCACCCGACGATGACTTCAACATAATGTCGAAACGTTGTAAACTTCAAATCATAAAATATGTGTTCTATATCCGTTAAAGGTCGTAAGTCTTTGATTATTTATTTGATTTGATTTAAATACATCAATATGTAAAATATTGAATAGAAATATAGAATGTCATAAGCGAAATAATCATCTTATTAATTTATAACTTAATGCTAGGCACTATTTCATAAATCTTAATGACACTATTGGACCAAACATGAACTCGTCCAAAGCTCCAGATATCTGAAAGACCCACTTCCAACCTATCCAATTCCAGTTCACTTATCTTCCTGAACACGCCATGGCTATTACTCGATTAGACAACTAAAAACAAACGAGCGTCTAGTGACATAATTCGCGAGCCCGGATGCACAAAAAAAGGGCTTAATCCTCGAAAACACATCGTCGCAACTAAATACTCAGCAGTTTCCTTTCATTAGCGACTGCGAAACACGCGAGCGTCAAGAAAACAGAAGGAAATCAGAGACGCGCTCATTACGTAAAAGCATTGTTGCAGTTGCAGCCATTACATTCGATGAACACAATCCTTCGTTAATTCACTTGCAATATACAGGAGATATCGTGAATTGCCAAGAGACTACCTCACGAGTAATTAATGCAACCATTCGCTTTAGAAACGATTAAACGACGGAGCGTTCAGGCTGTATTGGATGTTCACGAACAATATTGATTGCTTTCATGATCAACTTTCATTACCACATAATAATTTCGATCTATATTATTGATTTTTTTAATGCGAGAACTTTCTTAACTGTATTTTAACTGTGTAATAAGAAACATTAACTGCATTAGTTTTCTCCCAATGTTTTGTTGAGAAATGTGTATAATATATATCATTTGACCATCATTCATTTTTTGTAATTTTTTTGTTGCGTCTACATCTTTCGAGATTCATAATTCAATCTTTCATATCTTTCAACCAATATGATCTCTAACCAAGGTCTTATCTTTTTCTCCTCTTTGCCTCTTTTTGCATTGATTCTGCAACGCTGCACATCTCTGCTGCCCTTGTGACGTTGCCCGTCCCTAGTCGTTCGAGGAGATCTACGACATGCAGTTCTTAATCCACCAATTTCTTGCCTAATTTAATCTCCAGACACATCGTGGAACATTTTGGGGAAACAATATCCAATACATAATCTCTACTACATTAAACGACAAATTACACCAAATTTGTGGTAACCAACAAATTTTCTGACCCTTCAGGATCGAACCTGGGCTATCTCTGAGGCAATCCAGAGCACTAACCTTGAGCTACCGTGAAGGTCAATAACAACAAATAATTACAGAATTTTTTTTTCATTTGTGTCTTAAAGAATATCTAACGAAGGATACACTATACAAAAAAACTTTAATCATCAAAAATAAAAGTTTATCAAAGTAGGTGTTATTTTTTTAATTTTAAAAATAAGATTGATATATTATTATTTTCACCCTTACTCGGAAATACGCCACGGCAGTAGAAATCTTATTTCTTCACTGGCCGTCACAGCAAAGGGTTCCATGATGTAAACGTATTGACCCTTTTGCAACGTCATGGCTGGCAACATGGTCGTTCAATTGATTCGCGGGGGATAAGTCGACCAGAAAATACGAATCACGAGAAGCGAGCGGTTTGTAACATTAATGAAAGCTGCAGCAAACAAAACAAAAAAGAAACTGCTATGGCGGAGTAAACACTGGGGACCATAACTCAACGGAAATGAGCATCGAAACAAAAGCAGGGCTCAGCTAATATCCCTTCCCTGCGGGTATCCAGCTATGGAGATCCAGTCACGATCTACTCCCGAGCACAGTTTTGTTTTCGTGTTACTAGAACCTGACACGAGGAGAGGCGTCGAATGTTTCGGGATGTGGCAGGTTGTACGAAGTCAAGGACAAAAGGAATCAGAAGTGATGATGAAACGAAGAGAGAAAAGAATTTTGCGAAACGAGTATGAGTTTTGAAAGCATAGTCTCTGTACTGAACTTTTTACATGGTCCCTCAATATTTCTATAAAAGTGTACAATTCTTTAAAAAGTTAGGTAAAAAAGTGTTTCATGAGATTTCAAAAGATTAGGGATCTTACATAAATTACGTCACATAATCTTTGAGGTTTTTAACTCCCCCCCCCGGCCATCACCGTGTCGCGCTTCGTCACGTTATATCAAACCCCTCCTTGACGAGACGTCACAAACTGACCTGCCCCCTCCTACCATAAAGAATGGGAAACTGTAATTAAAGGAGAAAATAAAGCTACTTGTATACTTAAGAGAATTATAAAAGTGGAAGGTGTCGCACGGAGAAAAAAGGTGCATAAGAAATTATAAAACGTTTGTATTTTCAATGTAGGAAAATTTGCCGCGATAGAGACAATCTTCAAATTTTATGCTATACAGAATGTAACCAAAGTTTCTAAAATACCCCCGTCCCCCTCATCACCAACTGTCATTCGGAAACCCCTCCTCCCTCCCAACTCCATGACGTCATTTATGAACGATCCCTTACAATATAGTTGCGCAACCATAGCCCAATAACAAATAATTAAATTATGAATAATTATGTATTGTGCAAAGAAAAGTTAAAACTACGAGTGACACACTTCGTTCTCGGAAGCGAGTAAAGAGTTACATCTCATTCATTCGATCCTAAGAACACGAATAAATCGGTAAGGAAAAGAACATTGAAAGTAAAGAATAAAAAATACTTCAACTAAACTGCTGCAAAACTACTTAAGTAATACCGCACCTCTAGTTATATTAAACCAGGACAAAAGATTTTTGTCATTCGTAGATACCCGGAATTAGGTTCGATGGGATGATATTACTCCGAATCTATGTCTCAGAAGCAACAATTAATTCTCCAAATAATGAGCTAAATGGAATGAGATGTACAATTTAAAAATAGACTTCATCGTGAACGAGATAAACAACAGATAAACACTACAGTTCTATTAATTAACATATAGGAAGTGGAAGTATTTTATGGCTTGAGGGAGTAGCCCACTAGGCGCAGGAAATATAAAACAACACAGGAAATATTAAATATATTACTTCCAGATATTTCCTAAACTGAAAAAAAAAAAAAATCCTCTCTTTCCGGGCAATAATAATAAACCTACTTCTTACCATCGCTAGACTCCATGATGGGCATATGTAACGAAGATCTGCCTCACAGTATGCAATAAATACCCACTTCAGAAGAAGAAACTCATAAATCTGACGACTTACGAGAAGCGATGGCACATACTTTCTGAGCGCACGTTCCCGACGAGTCTAGGAATTTTTTCTCAAAAAACTTAATCCAGAAAGAAATTTAGCTTGTGAGTTGTACTTCACTTCCATGTGATATGCACAACTTTCATCAGGAGAGATGTTTGCATCGACTGATGATATGTCACGAAGACTCGGATTTTGCATGTTTTGCATATTCTCCCCTGACTTTTTATGGATTTGAGGAATTAATTGCTAGCATAATCAACCTTGCGAGACCATTTGAATTTAATATAATAGAGCATTCAAACGCATATTTTCAAGGATTTTCGTTTGAACTTTTTTTTTTCAGTTAAAAAAAATTTACAACCATATTGTCACAGACTCTATTTATTGTCAATTATATATTCTTAAGAATATTTTTAAACAAGGTCGTATAATTTAATTAAATAAATAAATTAGATTACATAGTGGACGTTAATAGTAGTAGAATTAGTCGTATAATTTATTTTATTTAACGTAATTACAATATGGATCTGAAATTTTTAGGTTAAACTACTGTAATCAATCAAATATTACTTGTTTATTATTGCAATACGGCTTGTACTGAATGAACCATCTCAGTAGTGTTCTTTTTGGTGAAAGTTTTTTTAGTTTTTTAGTGCATATCGATCAGAGCTCTGTGCATCACATAGCATCGGTAACACCGCAAATATTCCACGCCTGTTCAATTACATGATGAAGACCAGTTAATGTTACAGCCAACCTCTGAGTTCAATCTGATTCTTAAGTACGACGAGTTCTAATTTTTACTGCGACAAAAATAAAATTTTGTATTCAAATTTTCCCTTATTATATAACCTGATTCATCCACTAGCAAGAATTTATTCTTCTTTCATCATTATTTATATTTTGAAATATTCACGTTCCAATCGAAGTACACATTTGCATAATTAAATGTACGACTTTGAAATGTTCGGGCGTGACATTGCGTTAATTTCTGTACTCTTTCTTGACGTACGTTGGTAAAGATCTATTTAATTGAAAATACTTTAATCCTATTTGACACAAATGTATCCGCGCTGACATTGTAAGACATTGATGTATCCGCGCTGAGTGATTACACTGTTCTAACGATCCTTTCTTTACGAAACACAATTTATTATTTAACTCTAAACTTCGTTTGATGTAGCGTCTGAGAGTGAGCGAAGACAGAAGTCGGAGAGAGCGCTTAAGCGAAGGGGCACTGTGTACTCGCTTTCCGTGTTGAGAAACATAATCTTGGCGGCGAAGTACGTGATGCGAATAAGAAAGAAGAGGGTCCAAGATTTTGGGAACAATAAATTACCTCCAATTTACAGATCTAAGTAACATGTCTCCGGAGACTTGTAAATAAGGGTTATCACGTCGTCAAATATAATTTTTTAGTTTCCATCCCTTCGTACATAAAATGTAGTACAACGGCTACTTTCCAAAGATTTCATGCATTATGTTCACTTTCTTCGTGGATCCTTAAAACTTTTTCTGTCAATACTAATGATGTAAGAAATTGTAATCCAGAATATTAAAATATTACATTAAAAAACTTTCCGAACAAAATTTCACAGGTGTCAATAGTGAAGTATTTTCTTGCTAACATTTCTATTACAATACTTTTATTCTTACTTCTGTGTCTAGCTAAAGTAATGTTGTATAACTTATTTTGATTATTTTTTCATCAATATTAAAATTTTCTACATACCTGATGAAACACATTTCGAGATGGATGACTAAATATCAAATTTATTTAAGAATTCTACTCAACAATATTACAACTTCAACAAAACAAAAAAATATGTTTAAAGAAAGAACTGTACGAAACTAGTCTAATTTTTGTTTGAACACAATTACATTACGATGAAATCAATACTTCATTCCAATTAGGAACCAATCCAGTTTAAATTAATCATTATCCAATACCAGACGAATTGAGATATTAGCACAAGCTGTTCGTGCAAGTTACATCGTTGACGTTCATTAATTCAAATCAATTTTGTCTCGAACGTAATTTCGTCTCATCTCGTAATTTAGGACAACATCTTTGTTACGAAACAATTCCTCTCATAACAGTTCTCCCGATTCTGGTGAAGTTCTGGGCTATCGAAGAAGAGAGGAAACGTTTTGAATTGGCGGAGCCGGTAACACTGCCACCACTATCTTTCTAGGAACATCGTCTCTCCGTCAGGCATTACTAAAAACATCTACCTTAGCATTCGTTAGCTCATCGGCTGAGCCTTGACCCACCCGACAGCGGCGTCGACCTTGATGACGTATTGGCAACCCTGCCTCCGGATGGAGAATACACATTGAAGCTGGAAGTGAAAATACGAGTTATTTGGTGTTTGTGTGAGAAGTACGTAGAACGATACTTGCACGAGTTTTGACCCTAGGAAAACCCCTAGGGAAGGTTCAGAATGGGGTGCGAGCTGATTGTTAGATGATTTGTCTGTTGACGTTGCGAGAGTGACAGAAACAATATCTTTTCGGCGGATAGTACGCAGAACGCGGTCGAAATTAATAGTAGAGCGCTACACAAACTCAGCTTGCGACAAGTCTATAGTTCTCGCACCGAAAGAAAAGTAACGAGACGTAACCAATGAAGAGTGAAAGCGCGCAGTTGTCAAATGTCTGCTGCGGAGTGTGACCTATCTTAGCTCCACCTATTCTAGACTGTATAACGTAGCGCCCAGACAAATACTTCTATATCTGGTGGAAAAACTAACTGCAGGTAGTGTCAAGCAGGCCAAAGGATAATAATTAAACCACCTGTCTGTCTCAGTTGGCATATTAATTACCGACGGATCTCCGAACCGGCTGATGTAGACGGAAGAATCCGAATGTATTCACTAAGATTCTGTTGACACTAGTAAAATTCTCACGTGTCAACAGCGAGAGAAAGTCGGCAATCTCGCAATTCCGAAATTGGCTCCTTGACTTTCACTTCGTCTTAAGGCCTCATTTCTTTTCTTTCGTTACCAGCACTCCACATAGTGGAATTGCGCCGGCTACCCGAAGTCGGCGGCCACAGTCGTGGCCACACGACGTGGTATCCGCCCGCACAGAAGCAGGTATAATTTAGAGGCTGCAGCGGTACAGCAGAAGACGGCGGTGCGTGGGCTGTGGGGTGGGAGGAGCGTTTTGGCAGTAGAACACGCGCTCACCACTAAATCACGCGAAGAGACAAGACGCAAAGCAAGGAAGAGTCGGGCGACCGATTTCCAAGGCCTTCTTGGTCGATGCGGAACGATCCGACTCGAACACTCGTGACAGCAGGTGAACAAACGCAAGGTAATAAATATCGAAAACGTTATTTTAAAAGGTTAGTGTTTACGTTCCGTTTGAATGGATTATATATAGGGAGTTTCGACAGCTGGTGTTACTGGCTTCGATATGAATATTACATAGCGAAGAGTTCCTTCATACTATATTTATATGTCGATAGCGGCAGGCACTGATTTGGAAAGTCGCGTGGTCACAAAATGGTGACAGAAATATACCATAATATGCTTATCAAAGGCGAACTTATCTGGTGGTTAAGGGTCTTGTTTATCCCCATGATTTCACTCC
>NNCF01126220.1:218477-264888 GCA_002313205.1 Laupala kohalensis | reverse complement strand
TTTTTTTTTTTTTTTGGTGGGGCTTTAGGGCTCGTCAACATCAAAGGTCATTAGAGCCCAGTTGTAGATGTTGGCGATCCCTAAAGTCCCAATAATAATAATAATAACAGATGTTAAAATAGTAGTAATTCCTATTATATGGGGGTTTTGGGAATGCTCATAAAAAAAAACTTAGTAAAGTTTCTAGATAATACTAAGGACAGTGAAGTGCAGGAAGTTACATTACTAGGACGAGCTCACATCCTGCGCAAGGTACTTTAAAAGCACGAAATGGAAAAGCCTGATCCCGAGGAAGCTGGTTGTAACCTGGACACGCTAACAAATGAAGCCGACGCTAACATCGACAGTCGTGAAGAAATGATAAATAAAATATAAATATTACCAAATGAAATTTATTTCTAGTGTAACCCTTGATCCCACAACAATTTATAATCAAATTATATAATCATGTCCATTACATAATCAAATTAAAGGCATTCAAGACTTACGACTTTTAACGGACCTATCTTATTATAATTTTTTTCCATCTGATGACGACTTCAACATCAAGTCGAAACGTCACAAAATATATTCTGTTCTTCCGTTAAAGGTCGTATGCCTTGAATTATTTCAGTTTGTAACCCTGATCCATCAGGAGCTCATAGCGTATCCTGTACGTTTCACAATATTTTTTCCCAAACCATTCCCGACAAATAACAGATAAAAAAATAAAGAAACGAAAAGTCACTTGGTTTTGAAATCCTTCGCGTGGGTAAATTTCTTCTTAGACACCGCGCTGACTTCGTGGATTATATTCCACGCTGTGACGTTGATAAATTGAAATCGATGTCCCTAAAGACAATTGGTGGATAAATATTTCGTCTTGTGATTTTGAGTGGAATTGATTTTATTATCACTTTAGGTAATATCAAATATAGTGGTTAGGCGGAAGAGCAGACCTTGGTCTGAGTCTCACCACTTATAAAGTCATTTGTTTATTTATTTAATCAAACTTGGATAGATTTGTACATCGCTTACGAACGAAAAGTAAATGAATCACGGTCGAAACATTCGATCGACTTCGCTTATCAAATCGCTCTTATATCACACAGTTGGTCACGCGAGGGAACGAGGATGACTTCAAGTTATTACTGTATCGATTTCAGACAGAAATAGGGGGAAAATGTCCTGAATCTCATTAAAATAAAAGTATACGATTTTTACGGTAAAAGTAAAAGAAGTAATACACGGTAATTAGAATTAACTCAAGCTGTTAACCCATTAAGCTCGGAATTAACTTTTTTCTTAATAGGGAAAATTTTCAAGAAAATTTTGATACAAGGTAGTATTTGATCCTTAATACTGAAATAACACTAAAATTGTGGTTCACATTCTCGGAAATGTCTGGTATATTATTTTACCCGTAGGTTCCTGCACTGGCGCATAAACGATGTTCCATAGAGAGAACATAAGTACAAAACAATAATAGACAAAAAGAAAAATAATACAAGTAATGATGTTTATGACGTAGTACAAAACAAGTATTATAAACAGTCTAAAACATAAATAAGCATAATATAAACATAAAACGTAGTGTTGTTGAAAAAATTGAAGCATTCCGAAAATGTAATATTACTCAAAATTTAATATTTATTAAGAAAATAATATAGTCATCAAATCTTATAGAACATAAATAAGTTGCAACAACACCAAAATATATTTCAACACAATACAAAAGGAAATGTATGCTTACCTGTGACATGACACTATTTTTCCACACTAATATTCTCATCTTCTACAGCAATTAATGTCCATTATATAATATAATTAAATAAATATGAAAGACTTACGATTAATAGTATATATTTTGTGATAGAAACTCACGACGTTTCGATTTCGTTTTAAGTCGTCGTCAGGTGATTCAAATAATAACAAATTATAACAAGAAATACAATTATTATTTTGTATTTATAATTATGTTTAATATCATGTTCAATCGTTCTGTAGTTATGTTTCTTGTTATAATTTGTTATTATTTGAATCAGATGACGACGACTTACCACGAAGTCGAAACGTCGTGAGTTTTTATTACGAAATATATACTGCTCGTCCATTAAAGGTCGTAAGTCTTTCATTATTTACTTCATTAGATACAATGTATTGTCGGCATAGACTATATAGAAATATCTTCATCAATGTACAAAAATTGTTTTTGATTTTAAAAAAAAAACGATTGCTAGCTCTCATTTGGATATGAACGTTTGTTAATGCGCAGTGGTACATTAATGTATAGGTAGGGCTTAAATGGGATAAGTAGTTTTAGAATCGTCAGCTACTTTAAAATACTGTGAGTAAAATACTATTATTACAATGAAATGATATGAAAATATTATTTTATAACCCTAGAGGTCAATAATTGCTTCCATTACTCTTTCCGATGACATTAAATGAAAAAGCTTTCTTTAAACATTTTCATTTTCCAAGGGAAATAACATCTGAGGTGACTAAGAATAAACAGTGACACACTAAAAAATGAGTGAACATGAGTGATGTCATAAAAATTCATTTTACAATGCTATTCTTTGTATCTATTGATTCAGATAAAAGCTATTTCATTGACTCAGCCAACTTAAAACTCATAACGTCGTGGTATGGTTAATAATAAATTATGGTGGCGAAAACTGTTGATTTTACTTACGGTATTACAGTACCCACTCGGAAATAAAAATTTATGTAAATTAAATTTATTTTTTATTTCAATTGTCGATAAGGCATGTGTTGACCAACCGGAAGTGGTGAACCATTAGCAAACATATTCCAAAACAAAGCTGCAAATCAAATAAGTTGAAACATATACTCGTTATGAAATAAACAATTGTAATTGTAATATACAAACATCTGGATTTGCCATAAAACTTCGAAAATAATCTCTCCCAGAGCTTGATTAGTTTTTTTTCTGAATTAGAACACTTTTACAGATTTTATTACACATAATACTAATCACATAAACTTCTACTATGTATGAGATTCGCTTGCTACCGTCAGTTAAGTGAATTTCTTCCGCGTGTTTTCTTTTTAAAAGCTAAACCAACAATTCTCGCTTTAATACGAGAAAATGTCTTCATTGTAACCAACGAGGGAGACTTCTTTTTACAATATTATACTCAGGGGGAAGGATAATCGAGTTTTGAATATTCGAGATGTCACTCCACTTTGCGTTACAAATAGCATCAAGGTCATTCTTGTTTTATGTAGAGTAATACTCGTTGAAACAGGGATATGACAGTTGAGTCTCACGGATAGAATAATTCTAATCCCTCTCAAAAGTTGCACCTCGTGGTCACAGAATGAATTATTTGTCAATAGTTAGCTGTTAAAAGTCAATAGTTATTATTATTGTTACTAAGTCGAACAATACCCTCTCTTTATGTTGTTCCCTTTGTAAAGGTATTAAACCAATCAGGAGTATTTTATGTATCTGTTCATATACTGTCTCCATCCGAGGTCGGCCACTGCCCTTCGAAAAAGAGCTGTCGATGCCCTTTCCTTAGATGGGGTTTTAGGGCTCGCCAACGTCTAGGTCATTAGAGCGCTTATTGCCCTTTTCGACAAATTAGGGATACACTCCGAATGTCTTTGGCAGTGAGGAGTAATTGTCAGTCACCCGTTGGAACGACGACATTGTAGAAAATAGGAGAGACATGACATGATGTCATATCGTCGTGAAGGATCAAATTGGTAAGTTTAAGAATGTAAGTATTCAGACAGTTGTATTCATAACGAATGAAATTCCAAACACAATGGAAGCAGCACTCCTACTGAGACAATTCACTGAGATGTATAATTGCTTTCTTTATTTTTATTGTAATTGTCATAAATACACAACGGTGTGAATAATAACGAAGAAAAAACATGATTTAATTTCTAAATATCAGTTAATAATGTAGTTATTTATTATTATTTTTATTATTTATTTGGCACTACAGCCCTTTGAGAGCCTTGGCCGTCTCGGGATTTCTTGATCCCGGCACTAGAAGGAGGAGATGTGGTCAGCATCTCGCTCCGGCCGGCTTTTGGGTCCCAGAATAGATCCTGGTACTCATTTGATAGCAGGCTGAGTAGGCCTGGGAGCCAGTCTGGATGTTGAGGTGTAATGAAAATCACCACCTCACCGGGGTTTGAACCCCAGCCATCCAGTTAGCAGCTCAGTGCTCTACCCACTGAGCCACGCTGACTGCCGTTAATAATGTAGTATAAACAATATTCAGGAACTCATTTGACTTGGATGAAATGCACAAGAGCGTGTAAGAACATGGCGGCCGAGCGCAACGGTTCGTGATTCATGCATCTCACCCCGCAAAATACTTCGAAAAATTTACTACAATTGAAAATAAACTTCAATCACTTTCGTGATTTAAAAGTTGGTTTCATTTTGTAAATAAATGTTTCCTCCATAAGACGCAATGTATTACCATTTATAATTGCAATTATTTCATTTAAATGATCGGTGAGGTATGTTTTTCAAGTTGAATTCACAATAAATACTATATGACACTCTGTTCATTTATGCCGATTTCAGACATTTTAGCGATTTAATTCTACCTTAAACACTAGTTTTAGAATTTTAATTAGTAAAAGAAAGATTAACATTTATCAAAAAATTGTTATATCTTGGTTCCGGCTCGTAACACTGCCATACACGTAATTTGTACGAATCACGGAGATGTATATTTACAAAACCACGAAATGCATCGTATTTGAAATTCATCCGCCACGAACAAGCACGATGTCAATGACAGTTGCATTGCACGAGTTCACCGCATCACATGTCACCGCATCACATCACACGAGGTATTTATTTTTCGTTGGTAACACGTCGACGTTGAAATAGTAAATTGATTTTACGATTTTAACATAACAAAATATACGTGAAGAAATTAAATTAACTTAAAACCTCATTTTGGAGATACAGATAATGAAAACTTGAAATTTATTTCCAGATAGGCTGAACGTGTTATGTTGATTGCCTTGTGCCGTAGATGTTTTGTACATATCTAAATAAATGTCATATGAATGACGAACATAAATCATAGATGCATCCCCTTTTCAATTTATTTTTTCACATCATACTGCTATTACGTTTCAAAGTCAGCATCACCATTACACATCTTTTGAATATTCTTTGTATCATTATATATGATGTGTATGTTTTATATCACTCGTGAATTTCAGAGAAAAAAATTAGTATGTAATTTGGTAAGAATTACATAAAATACTCGACTTGTGCGAATGAATTGGACACCAGAAAAGTATTTGGTTACCAGGAAATGTACGGAATCGAACCGGCTGTTGTAGGTGGTTGATTGGTCTTGAATAGATGAGGAAACCTCTAGTTGCAAACCTCTCCGAGTTCGGATGATGGAGCTCGTGTTTTTGCATTGAACAGTGCGAAGGGAGCGAAGACCTACAACTACGACTCTGCTATTCGTGATCAAGTGACCATGAACGGATATGTGACTGTTGTATGAAGTGATGATTGCAAACGATATTTTTATCTTCAGCCATCACTTCCTATTTTTGAAACAGCAAAATCATTGCGTTCACGATTCATTAAACTAAATATTTGT
Source organism: Laupala kohalensis (assembly GCA_002313205.1). NCBI lineage: Eukaryota > Metazoa > Arthropoda > Insecta > Orthoptera > Trigonidiidae > Laupala > Laupala kohalensis. The sequence goes on along the minus strand of NNCF01126220.1, from coordinate 259,282 downwards.
GATAGTATTTTAAGATGAATTTTCTCCACTCATTCTCAATTGACTGAAGTCATCGCAATCTTCTACATGTATTGTTCACACTATTAGTCAAGTTAATTTTATCCAGCGTTCGTCTTCATTTTGAAGCAGTTTACGATTAATCCATACACAAATCCTGAAACGTGAAACTCAAATTGAATTTCTTGTTCACTACACCTCTATTATTCACGAGTCACTTAAACTTACTCTTTTTTTTCTCAACTGTTTCAAAAAATTTAATAAACATCGCTCTTAAGAAATTAATCGTTTAGTCCTATAAGAACCACGCAGACCTCACGTGCTGCAGTAAGCTACCTAGTTCATTCGTCAAAAATAGACTGTTCAACATGTAAATTTCATTTTAATTTTCTACTTGTACTAGCTATTTCATACTAGAAAAAATGGCTAGAATTTATAAGTTGTGTTCAAAATTTGTATATGTTAATTTATGATTAAAAAAAGACTAACACGATATTTATTCAAACTAATGCATAACAAAGTTATAATCAACCGAAAAATATTCATTTGCCAAAACCGGCTCCCGACAGCTCCTGTCATCTTCAGTGGCCTTCTCTCCCCTGGAGGGATGTGTGTGGAATGTCGAAAGCTGTCGAAAGCCGGTTGTTGCAAATAAATATTTTTCGGTTGACTATAACTTTGTTATTCATCAAAGTAAAAACCGAATACAACACCATTATTTAATTATAATTATAAAACTAATGCACCTTTAAAATTAATTTTCGCTATCATTTTTCTCTCAACAAAACTTCTCGAAGTATAACTTACCAAGACACTCCGGGTTCTATTCCCGGTGGGACCAGAAAAAAATTCGTAGCATTTCACTTTACTATTCCAGATTAAATATAGCTGTGATGATTGAAAAGCAAACCCTCCTCCTTCTATCCACCTCTTACTACTTATAGAATCACTTGCTCTTTCTATTACTTACTACTCATAACTCCACCATGTGCGTCAAGTTGTTGGTAAACCCAGCTAAACGGCTCATCTCTTAACAATAGTCAGCCACCCAACTCCTACTTCCTATCGCTCCATGTAGATAAACTTCAATAGCACTAAGCTACGTTTCCCATTTACAAACACTACAATGAAAAAAAAAGTAAAAATAAACCACCTTACGCTTCGACATATTTCATAATTTACCATGTAATAAATAACGGAAACGGGGAGTCTATAAGAGTCACGAGACCGAAAAAATTCTGCGAGCAAAATAGGCGCCAAGTATTGTTCAAAGAAATCGCCAACTCCTCGTAGCGAAGCTGTCAAGACGTCTCCAGATTTTTGCTGTTGACTTTTCTAGGGAGCGGACATCTTCCTCTCAGAAGAAGCCTTTTTCTCGCGTTCAAAAGTGGGTCACAACACAATGGCGCAAACATCAGACACAACTTTTGACTGCACCACCGAACAGGGACGCGCGCCAATATGTTGAGAGCGATCACGAAACGTTACCTTCGACACACGCGCTCTCAAAAGAACGAGGACAAGACAAGAAACTGAGAGCGAAGATGTTCACAAAGAGATTTCTGTTACCTCACGTTCCCTTTTGGGGAAAAAAGGGATGTTACATATTGAACACGTGTCAAGGATATCTTTGAAGTTTTGCTCTGGCCTGCAATGCACAGAAAAATGCTTAATCCTAATTTTCGAGTATTAATGCTTAATATAAAATATCCTTAACAGATCATTTAAACCATGATTAACATACCACAGTTCAATTTGCACCGTTCAGGCATTTGCGATGGAGATACATGGAACAGGAATTACAATCCTCTCTTCTCCAACATCAAAACTTCATTCTCTCCCTCATTTTTCTTTAATATAAAGTGATGTANGCATCAAACTGTTTTTTTTTTTTTTTTTTTCAGTTCAAATCATGGGCATATCATTTGAAAAATAATTAAATGTCACGATTCTGAAAGAAATTGATATTAAGTTGATATTTTAGACTATGAAACTAGGAGACAGGACTTTATGAACCACACATACTACGAACGTGAAGTGATTGTCCATAAAATATTTTGTTTAATTTACGTTTCTAATTACTTAACTTAAAATGAATTCTAAATACATTTTTTAAGGTTTAAAAAACCGAGATTTACCTCCTCCTCAACTGGACTAAAAGTCTGGAGTTAAAAACCTGTTAATCTTGTGTTTAAATAATTAAGTTTCGTCGTTGTCATACTCGGATAACATAGAATAAACATAGACAACGAGACAATGACGGTATTCCACGGCTGATTTTCTTTATTCCGGGCTGTGATTTCCTACCAACAGAGGATGAGAAGAGGGGAATAAAGGAATGAATGAGGGGAGATGATGAACGAAAGGGGGAAACAAGAACTCAACAAGAACTTATGAGTGGAATCCACTCATAAGAAATAAAAATTCGATCCGCTGTCCCGAGAGGGGGTAGACACGCGTTCCAAGAACATTACCTACTTTTAATCATTTTACAGAACAACAACATGTTTCGTGAAGCACGACCGAGAAAACTCAGCTTTGACGAAATCTCGGAATGAGTAATACAGTTGGGTCGCCGGATCTGCGCCGGCTACTACTAACCCAACGGCAAACATTTACGTGTTTATTTTGCATCATAGGTCTATGCAGGATAAAGTAAGCTAAATTTCACATATAAGCTTTCACGTGGATCACTTTTTATACAGGTGAGACTAGGATTATTTAATTATTTAGTTTTAATTCCACATTTTTCACAAACGTCATTATGTCTCAGTTCTCTTGGTGGATCTCTCTTTCACTACTGGTGGCGTTCATCTGTAATATTCGTCACATTCCTGAATNGTCGTTTTCCCTATCCTTGTCAAGTAATATCCAAAGTTACCATGTCCTGTAAATATTTCTAGAGTTCCCTTTCGGTGACGAAACCATTTTTTCTTTTCTGTCGAAACGTTACGTCTTTAATGTATTGTTGTTCGCCGTGTGTCGAACACGGATACGAGTCATTTTAATTTCGATAGTGAGTCAGTGTTTTCAGAAAAGTTCCCCTACTACTGGTAATGTTCAAAGACTAGTATCAAACTGTGCGCTAATAATAGATCGAACGGCCGCATTGTGCGTGTGCGGCGTGGTCGTCAAGACATCGCTCACTCGTCTCGTCTTCTTCAGACACAGGAACAAGTACTTCTTCCCCAACATCCACACAACCATCATCCTTGCCATCACTCTTGCCTTCATCTCTCTCGAGCGAGGTTGTCTCTCCACTCATCCTTCAGAGAACGAGACGCGCACGTCGACATCCCTTCTTTAACTCGCCTCCGACTCGACGTCTCTCTGTCTAGTCGTTTGACGAGATGGTGTTTCCACGGCGTCATTTCTAAGCAAGCCCTTAGCGAACTCTAAACTAAAAAAAAGGTTTTTTTAATACGGACTAAGACCCAGTTTCACCAAATATAGAATAATCACGATTTTCTTAATCGCGATCAGGTATGTTTAATCACGATTTTCTTAATCGCGATTAGGTAAGTTTAATCACAATTACATTGTGAGAGTTTCATCACACTATACTAATCGNGTCTAGTCGTTTGACGAGATGGTGTTTCCACGGCGTCATTTCTAAGCAAGCCCTTAGCGAACTCTAAACTAAAAAAAAGGTTTTTTTTAATACGGACTAAGACCCAGTTTCACCAAATATAGAATAATCACGATTTTCTTAATCGCGATTAGGTAAGTTTAATCACCATTACATTGTGAGAGTTTCATCACACTATACTAATCGACGATTATCTTAGTCGTTATTTCTAAAGAATTCTAAACGTTGGAAGTAGTATTGCAGTGCATTGTGGGTAATTTGAAGACAAATGGGTGAAAACGCATTTTGTTGTCCTTTACCGCTTCGAACGGGCACCAGAGAACCTCCTTCATGACCCTGAACATAACCGATTAATCGATCTATGAGCCAACAAGTAAAATGGATCCATAGTAGTACTTGCAGTATGGAAGAAAATCATGATTAGCGCTACTAAACGGAGGGTCTCAGAGCGTTTTTATATCACTATTTTCTCGTAAATCGTGAATGTAGTGGGTTGAACGCACTTTTCGATAATCATGATTAACTGAACAAAATATCGTTTAAGGCATAATTTTTTAATCCTAAAGATATTTGGGCTGAAGTCCTGTACGTATCCAGTAGTGGTCCGGGGATCGCGGGGAAGAGAAGTTTATAAGATGAATAACATGATGTTCATAAGATGAAATGGAAGTGCATTTTTTCTGAATTTGAATCTCTAAAAAATATTGTTAATTTACAATTCATTAATTAATAACGTGAATGAAACCATTTTTTAAATTTTAAAGAGAAAAAACTTTCATCACCAATTTTTTGTTCGAGAAATCTGAGAATATTCCGTAACACATTTACGCTTACGGACCTGACTGAAGCTTCAATGTTACAGACCAAATATGTAAAATAAGCGTTATAAATCAGCTATATGATTTATAAGTTGGTTTATATTTGACAAGGAATAGTGCGTGTCTCATTCCATATTATACGTTTTACGTTCCTTTCGTAAATATAAGGTCATATAACAAAATCAACTTTAATTATATTTTCAAGCCAGACATTAATTATCTGTGTTATAAAACAAAGCTAATTACAATGTACGCTAATCATATATTAATTTTTTTACCAGAAAATGTATTAAAACAGTTCCACAAGAGTAAATTTAAAACTTTTTGAATTAACTTTGGGAAAATGCATGCAAAGTCCAGTTGTATTCTACACAAAATGATATTATTGCACTGTCATATTGCTAGTACCAGGAAGGTCCCATGGGGTTTCACTCCAATTTAATGAGACCCACAAACACAATGTTTAATTAAATGTAATTTTAATGAACAACGATGACTGTTTAAAAAGAGAAGAGAAAATCGACGTTGCACGCTCTCGAAATGACAATTGCTTCAGCAACGATTCTAGTTTGCAGCAAGAATATACGGTTTTCGATATTCACTGTTCAAAATACATTCCATGAACCAAATTTCTTGGTGATAGCCATTTGTAGATGTCGAATGTACCTCACTCTAACCTCACTTCTCTCATGAGATTTTTTAAATTGAACAATGATGGTAAGGTACGCATTTTATATCTGAATTTATTTCAGTTTGACATCTTTGAACTTCAAAAAGTACTATTTATAATGTATTAAATTTCATAGACTAAAAAGATTTTTTTAGTTTTATTCCAGGCCTGCATTAAACATGTAAGATTTAAAAAGTTCAACCGTTGCGTATGTTTTATGTATTATTTCAGATCAATATTCTCATTGTTATAATATATTTGTATGGAAGCATCCACTTACGAAAGAACTGTAGAAAAACAATTAATTTAGTACAACAGTGAGAACATAAAAAACGTTAAATTTCGAAGATGCATATGAAATGACCAACAGTGTCGAAGTTCAGAATGAAACAATATTCCGGATTTCGTAATATATCACCGGTTACATAATATACTACAAGTTCAATCTGGATATATACAGGTGTAACAATTTAAAAAATTGAAAATTAACATTTTTGTAAAATTTCAATTTACATTGATAGATTCAATTAACAATTTATAAGGCGATTTATTAAATACACAATCACGAGTTAAGCACGGCACAGCACACAGCTTCAGCACGAAAATATATATATAAGTCACTTTATATTTCAGGAATTTAGGAATGGGTTGTTTGCTGTGTTGGAATTATATGTTTGGAAATCGATTGATATAAAAGGGAACAATGAGAGACTTCCCCAGCTCATTTGTAACGTAACCTCCAACACGTCTACGTCGTGAATAAAGCGTAGTAAAAGCTTTTGTGTGTTTCATTTCTTCGAGCGATCTCGTGGTAAGAACCTGCGATTCTGAAGACCGTATAGTGAATAGGTCTTCCACGAACATAACTCACGTAATATCATGTAATACACAATTTCTTAGCCCATGTTCGATTTGAGCTGTGACTCAAATGTGGTACACAGGAAAAACATTCGAGAATCTAGCACGCACGTTAGAAGTGAACGTTCCTCTGTTTTTTATCCTTATGATTATTATTTTCTTTGTAATTTTATATTACATACTTGTAATGTTCATACATGCACAAATGTATGTATTACTTAGTTTATTTATTAACTCGAAGTACACCCTGTCTCCAACATTGTCATTACATCTCTTATCGGATTTTATCCATACAATACAATTTATATTTAATTACTATTTCACACAAACGAAAGAAAAGTATGTCACACTTCTGTTTAAAATCATAAACGCGTTCTTCATTTATCATCCGATGTCCACGTCACGTAAGTTCGTTCACATCTACAACGATCGATTTTCTTCGCTATTATTTCTTATATCTTTATATCATGATTATTTCCTTATTCATCCGTTTCAGATAATTTCACTGAAATTAATTGGGAACCATTCCTGACTTAGTGGACTTATTCAATGGTTTCTTTACCTACGTTTTAAAGTACATAATTAATTAATACAAAAAAATATTCAAACTGTTATATTTATACTACCAACTATCAAATTAGCAGGTCTCATGGATGTGAATCTTCGATGGCCGATTTCAGTATTTTCCCTTTTTCTCATTTTATTTGCTTGACAGTTATTATTAGAATATAAGTTTTAATGCAATGATTTTGATTTCCCCTATTTCCCTTATATTACTGACAATCATCGTTTTTTTGAGATTAAATGTTAGAAATACCAGAAAATGTTTTATGTCGGCATGTCCTATATCGTGCCTAATAATTTTTTTGTCATAAGGTTTATTTTTTAATTCTGCTCCTACCCCTGTTAAAGGTATGTTATTTATTATTAGATAACATCATATAAAATACTTAAAATTGATTTAAAAGAGTGATCGTTGAAATTGTCTTCCACGCTTTTTTTCATTAAATCAAGGAATCCTATAATCCATGCGCGTCCGACTATTTCATTAGTATGTGTTTGTATTATAACATCATGGACCTCTAAGTCGAAGTTATCAGCAATCATATACGGGTGCCACTTCTGCTGGTATCAGCAGCAGCTTCTAGTCGACAGATGAAATGTGATCCATAATGAGCCGAAAATGTAAATGTAAGATGAACTTCATCGATAACCCAGATGAAAAATGTTGTTTCGCTGTCTTTGTACCCCCCGTGACGGAGTGGGTGGATGGATTAATCAGGAACATTAAAAAAATCGAGTAAGAAGTAGATAAACGCTTCTCACAAAACTTAATAGAAAACACTCAATAGAAACCAATCGGCGCCGTAGTAGCCTCTCACACCCGAGTTCGCGGGTTCAAACCCAGGCGAGGTCGACGGATTCTTCGGGTGCGTAAATCCACACACGGCATGTAGTATGATTATACTGGTTGTAAAAGATACCTTGAGCATCATTGGATGCTTTCAGTAAAATTAATTCTCGGCGAAAAATGCACCCACCAGACGGCAGCGGACGAGAGAATGTCGAAATTGCGAATGTGGTTCCGCCCAAAGGGTCGCGACCAAAGAAAAATAGACCACAATAAAAGGGAGTCGAGACCCATACGTTATTATTACTGTTATTATTATTATTATTAAATGTCAGATATTTAATATGAACTTACAGTGTCAATGCAGTTTTAACTTACGCATAAACTATTGTCAAAGTGTCTTTCGTGTGCTTTCATATCTAATATATTTAAATTTCCTTTAATTTTCATTTTAACTGTATCCATTTACGGTACAGCACGTATGATTCAAATTATCAAGAAAGTGTCAGTAGAATGTGTACTTCTATGTCTCTCTTCGCTAAGAAAATATTTGAGGTGTTAGCTTAGAATAATCCAACCTGAATATTGCAGAATAGAGTCAATTATCTAATTTCTGCTTAGACGAAAGAGTAGAGGTCAAAATATTAGAACGCAACGTCCTCCTAAACGACTCACCTTATTACCCGCCATGCTGTTCTCACTGATATCTTTAAATAATACTGCTTCACTTCATCATTTACTTAATTAAAAATTTCAAAATTGACGCGACCGAAACCGCCAGTACTCAGCTGAAATTAATGTAAATTAAAACATTGCAAGTAGCCATGTTCCACATCTCCTCCTAAACCACATTTTCTTACAGAGCATTAAGAAGGTGAGAGTTATCCTGCAAATAAACCATTAATACTGTGTGTTCACAACCTCCGGTGGCATCGTGACAAATTCTATTTTCGAAACACTACAAAAATTTAAATGAAATTACAGCATAAAATAACATTTATTTAATTCTCAATTATTATAGATTTGGGATTCGCGGAGAGTGACCTTCTGTCTCGACACAAAGAGATTATACGCTCTTGCCTCTCGACCCCATGATAAACCCGGAACTCATTTTACAGTAAGCTGAGAAATACTCGAGCAAAAAAACCCACACACATGGACTCGCCTGGATACGAACCTGAACCATACAGTGAGAAGTTCACAACTCAACTTAACTACACTTAATTGTTTTAATTTGTTGCTCTTACTACAATTTGTGTGTCTTGGCACCAGCGAAAGAGACTTTGACGTATTTCTTCAGTTCGTTACGCAATTGGTACACCTCATCCTTGCGCTGTTGTTTTCCAAGTACAAAACAATACGGAATGAAAACACCACAAGAGGTGGCACATACATCAACACCAAGCACAAAGGACTTGTAAACTAATTGGCGTAGAAGGTAAATATATTCCGCTTCCTCTCTACTTTAAATTCCACAATCATCCATTAAGCGTTGAAAGCTCTCTTGTTCGCCTGTACACTTAACATCGCCGATAATCAGAAAGGAAAATCACACGAAGTACCTAACAGAGTAACACCCACATGCAAAACGCATCATTCGCACGGACATCCATCACCGTTGTTGCGTTGGGGCGGGGTGCTCGCCGTCGCGTCGGTTCGTGCGTTCCGCTCCGCCGACGCGTCAAACGCAGAATCACGCACACGCACCACGCCCCTCCCCCGACCTCCCCACTCCCTACCATCACGTCTCTCTCCATCACGCGCCGACACATTCAGTGGTGGTGTTGCCATCTACAGTCCTCGCCGCGAAAGGAAAGTAACGAGACGTAACAATGGAGTTAAATATAAATAGAGAAAAACGTCTCTGCTGCAGATCGTCCGTGATAACATGAGACAGAAAATACTGAGAGATGTCGCCCTCCCGCTCGCACATCCGCTTGGAGGGGGTAAGGTGTTACTGTGCAACGACTTGTGAGCAGCAGTCAGCAGTCAGCGAGGGGAATCGAGTTCCACCACTAAGACGATGTGCGAGAGTGAGACAGAGACACCTTGTATCGTTTTTCCCTTCGGACAATCGGTGCATAAGACTTGAGTGTATTTATATTTATGACTGGATGTAACCAGTGGGACGTAAGCGCGGCGTTGTCATATGTCTACTGCGGGCGTGGCCTACCGTAGCTCCACCCATTCCAGATGACATGCCACGGAACCCACAAATGGCAGCTATAACCCTTGGAAAAACTAACTTCAGGTAGCCTCCTTGCGGCCACTGCTAGAGGTAAAGTCCTCAGCCCAAAACAGCTGGCATATCAATTACTGCGGGTTCTACGAATCTGAATCAAAATTGAATTGAAATTTCAATCAAATCAACAAATTCAAACAATTTGAACAAATTTTGAAACAAACAGTACAAGTCTCAAATGTATGCAAATAAGCGCAGTTTCTCGTAATGCGTAGTTATTACTTTTCTGGGATGTATTGATACACATTGTTAAAAAGTTAGATAACGATTCATCAGTAGGCCAGAAAATTACGAAAAGAAACCTTTTAGAACAATACATAAAGTAAGATTACGCCATCTTGTGTTTATATTCACCGACGTTTTTATCCATGTTAATGAACAAAATTTTGTAAAGCTCTGTTGATAATACATTTTAACAGTAAAGTTTTTTATATTGGTCCAAAATTCTCACTAAGTATAATAATTAGATATACGTTGATAAAATTTCTGTAGATTAAGAAGGGTGAGTGCCACTAGAGTCAAATATACTCGATATGACGATTTTTTTGACAGGTATCCGAAAAGGAAACTAAACGCGAACAATACAGTGGTGGTCTAGTGGTAGCGTCTTCGGTACCTCGATACCGCTGAGAGGTAGAGCGTGGGTTCTCGCCTAGTTCGGCCGAGAAGGGCTCGGTTTTCAGCTGGAGTTTCCCTCACCTACTCCAGACATGTCAATTCGGTACCGTAAGTTCCCCGGCTACCCTACATCTCTCCTTCCCAATTCCTTACCCAAGTCACGGTTAGGCGGAAAAGCGGGCCAAAAGGCCTCGCCATAAGACATCAAATAAAATAAAATTAATAAAGTAATAGAATAAAAGTCCTCATTTTCCTTGAACTAGAACCCGTTCAACTGCCGAAGCAGCAAAACACACAGGAAAAAGCAGGGTTAAAATGTGAAGGTTGGTACCACCACTAAGTCAGCAATCGTATGCAGATTCAGAATAGGGAAAGGATGTTGAGCTAAGTGTAGGGCACTATGTCTTTGAAGGTGGCCCTACATTCTAATTACGCATCGCACAGTCAGCGATAATTGCATTAAGCCTCATGTCATGAGTGTTGTATCAATTTTGGTCCGTCGATGTACGATCACGTGGTGATCTCTCTTCTGCCTATCCTCGAAGTTTTAGCACTGGTTAAAAAGGAACATGTACGTTATATCAGGAAAATGATAGGGAAAAAATAATCCTAAGGATTTTGGATTTTATGATGAGTAATTATACCCAGCGAAGTCCACTTGCCATAGATACGTTTCTTACTTAAGTCCTAAACTGAATTATAATTTCTAATAACATCCAATTTTCCAATAATTTAGATGAATTAAGTAACCTCTTTCTCATGGAGGTAGCACAAACAAAAACGTTCACTTTGTAAACCTCTTCGCATACGACTGCAGAAATAGTATACAAATTTAAATGGGAAATTATCATTTTGCTCCATTGTGGTGGATATTGCCAGTGCGACTCATTATATCAAGAAAAAAGTGGGATTTTCTCGTTCGCCAACTAAGTCAATTTTGCACCAGTGTACATAGCTATAAATTTGGTTCAGGTCACAGTCCTAAACACGTATCACTATGTTTAATGTGAAAAATTCGTGTAATAATATGCTCTTGTACCACAATGGTAATAATTCTCCAATATTTAACTTTTGCTGTAATATCTGCAGCACATGAAATGAGTACAATTTTGCCACGATATGATGACAGACGTACGATGAAAGTTTTTACAAAATAAATAATATAGTTTAATCAACTATTTTGAACAAGTTTTCGAAAATTTTCCAAAGATTCTTCTTCCCCACATCCCATGGAGTGTAATAATAGCAAAGAATCAAAACTGGTTAAAGCCTAAGTTAAAAACAGCATTTAAAAACTTCACGACATTGTTCATTATTTACATGACACACTCTACAAAAGAAAAATATTTTGTTTTACAAAAGGATAAATTTAATTATTTCTAAAAAATTAATATTTTAAAAATTACTAATCTTTTCTTTAAAATTTCTTGAAAACCTACTACTAAACTGTCCACTAATATGCAACTATATGTCTAAATATTGAATCTTTCATGGTCTCTAGTATGGTCTCTTTCATGGATTAGTAGTTACACTTTCTCAGGCAACATCGTTTCTTCTTTCCAGAAAAAGAATTACTTCATCTCCCGTTCGCTATCCTCGTACAGCTCCCTCATTCTTTTATCCTTGAATGCGGAAGCAAAAAACTCTACACCCCATCACACCCCCTCCCCCCACACACTCTGCCAGCATCCACTCGACCCAACTCAACGGCGCCCGCTGATCGAGATATCGCACGCCGCCCTCCAAGCGACAAGGGCGCTGCAAGCGGATGCGGGCGTAACTGAAGAGGCCAGCGCGGGGCTTCCCCTTTCCTCGTCGACATCAACCACTGATAGTAGAGTGCTCTTTGGAAGATGAAGCGTCAGCGGAAATTTTGGCGTCATCAGTGGACGGCAATGGGCTTCAAAAGTTGCGGTATGAACTTCAGTGAAACCACATTAAATTGTATGTTGTATATCATATTTTTCGAGCACTGTGGTGGATCTGGATTGTAGTAATAGGGAGTGTGTAATCTGGGGAGCTCTTCTGTTCGAAAATCATGTTACATAACACTAATTTTATAAATATTATTTTCTAAACAAAATACATCAACTCATCAAATAGATAATCAACAATTAACAATATTAAATAGTATAATTCATTAATTGTTTAAAGTGACATAGTATGCCTTTATCTTTTGACAGTTCAGGTCCAATAGGGGGGGGGGGGGTTATAGCCCCCTTAGCAAGCCTAATTTTGACTCTAGACAAATTTCAATTGTGCACAAATTTACGAGATTGCTACTGTAGAAAATGGTGAAATGTAAAGTCCCCATTGTACCTTTTTTGTTTGTATTATTTGTAAATAGGAAATGTAGCGCGTTATTGAAGATTATCTACATGGAGCGATAGGAGGTAGGAGGTGTGTGGTAGGGCTAGTACTATTGTTAGTAGGAGGGTCGGTTAGCTACATTGTATCTTAAAAAAACAAAAATACAATTAATGAAACAAATTTGAATAAACAATCCATTAAATCGAAAGTAAGAAGTCCAAGTGAATAATAATAAGAGAAGATGAAAAGCTACTACTCTTTAAAAGCAAGAAAGGAACCATCCCAAATATTCCAATCCAGGCATCAGAAGAAATCTAGAGAAAGGCCGAGATCGCGATGGGAGATGAGGTAGACAACTATTATTGACGATTATTGTACTTCACACCATTTAGAAGTTGTTGAAATGTGTGACACTAGGGCNCATCTAGATGTGTATAAGAGACAGATATATATATATATATATATATATATATATATATAAAATAGTGTCACTGAGAAACTTAATTCTGATTCAGGCAAACGTCCCATTTTTTATCGCTGACTACTTTGCAGAGAATACTTCATTCTAAACAGGGGTATAACTGAACATTGGTAAATGAAACCTCAAATATCGTTTAAAACTGATAAGACCTCGAACAAAAGTTCATAAGACTTTCCTCTCTGTTTTCATACAAGGAGACTGTATAGAGGAGTAGAAACTTAAGGAGTGAGTGTTACATCGTGGCCAGTACAGATTTTGAAATAATATTTTCAAGCACTGTGCTCGCCGGAAATACCAAAGAGTTATGCCCGTCGGCGCCCAAACAAGGAAAGGTGCGCGTAAAGACCTCTCGTATTGTGAAGAGACAGAACTCCCTTCTACTTCTGAAAACTGAGAAGGAAAATGAGTGTGTATGGAATATTTCAGCATTTGACAGAAATAGTGTTCATCCGAAAAGGCAGTTTTTCTCGGAAGCTGAGGAGTGACCAAGCCGAGGTGGGGAGTTGGAAACGGGTGAAGAGGTAGTCACGTGACCTCCGCCGCAATATATATATTGGAGGGATTTCAGCTCCTAAGTGACTTTTATACTGGAGGCTTTCAGACTTTGAGACAAGTGCGAAAGCGTATAGAAGTACGCAAGTTATTTAATATGTAACTTGGTTAGTTTTGGTCCTCAGACCACTGAGAATTGCTGCGGTAATTAAATTACCTGCTATAGGCGCGAATAACATAGCTTGGAACAGTTATTTATTTCGAGATAGCAACTTGGAACTTTTTGAACTTCGGTTAATCTGGGTAATTCATAGTTAATTCATAACACCAGTAGTTATAACTGTGTGTAATTATTGCTTTTAGATAGCAATATCAAGTAATAACAAGTTCAAACTTGTATATATGATTTGCGAGTTTGTCTACATTTGTAAATATTCAGAGCTTTATTTAATTTGAATTAAATGTTTTATTGTTATTACTCGAGTGTTTGATTGCTTGGGGAAACCAAGCTCGGGGCAGCGAACTCTACCATAAAGGTTGTGGTTTATGGTTGAATCCCGCTTCTCCACCAAAAGCGTACGCACATCGCATCTGGGCTTGTGGTGTGGTGGTACATGAGGGTATGTCAGTTGGGAAGTACGAACCCGTCATGAGTGCCGTCAGACGGTGATATTGGAACTATTTTAACAGGTTGAATGACTCGATCCACCGAAGTCCGACGCATATAGTCCCCTCGGTTAGACTAAGTTGGCGTTATGGGGTTGTTAGTCGATATCACCCTACATGTCGAACCTTACCCTAAACTAAAGCAGTTTCCACTCCTGTATATAGTCCCCTTGTTTTCAAGCCTGGTTTCATCAACATGCTAGTTAGCACCCAAATTGACTTAGGAAAGCTAGAACGCGTTCTCCTTTCTTATCCCCCTGGCCATCCGGTCTGGAAATCGGTAATCACCCGAAACCGAAGTTGATCACAGAGTCCAATCGGAACGAAACACTCGAGAGATGGCGTGAGATAGAGATGGTGGAGGAAAGAGAGCAAAAGAAACGAAGAATGAGTTGGAGAAGATTAGAGTGGAGGTGAAAGTGTTGACGGGGGCAATCGTTAATCGCAAGATACGAAGCAGATCACGCGGATTGGCCACAGAGATCAACGAAGAGGGAGTCGAAAGATCCCGACGACGAAAAGCAGGGAATAAACAAATTATAGTCTATTCTATGTTCAAATGTACTAAAGACAATCAATTTACGATACAGCACACACACACACATTATAATCACTTGATAAAACTAAAATTCACATATTCACTACGGTTCTTGCACAACAACGTTTTGGGGTCAAGGTTCTATATATTTCTTTTCAGGTTCTTTATATTCCTCGGGTCCACTACTACACATGTTCGTATTAAAATTTGACAAGTATTATCACAATATTTTAATACGAACATATCGACACTTGATATGTGCAGTAGTGGACCCGAGGAATATGAGGAACATTAAGAGAAGGCTACAACTTTGGTCGCACCCGCCTCGCAATTCTGAAGGATCCACTGAAGGAAATGTTCGTTCAGATGCATCAGAACCTGTGTGAACGTGAATCCTTTAGAGTTCCGATGCAGGACATTGGGAGAGTGCGACAAACTCGAATCTCCGACTTGAAAGAGGGTCTGTTGAACGCTGTGGACTGAAAATCCGGTATTTTTTTAAAATAATAAAGCGCTTAATACTGCTTCCTGTCTTGTGTCCTTGCTTTGTCTTTATGTCTATCACTTGAAGACGGCATTTGGGGCCCTGCTTTCCTATGTGATTCTGATTACTATTGATGTTTTTACTTCCCCTCCTAGTTTGTACGCGGAGTTCAGGAACACGCAGTATAAGAGCACTCTTGAAGATAAAGAAGCGCTCCCATCACATACTGCATAGCAAACGCAAGGATCGAACTTTCGTTTTAGTGTAATTGTCTCGTCACTCCCGACAAAATCTGCCTCTCTAAAGTCGGCGGCAATTTCTTTTACTTAAAACTACGAATCCACTTCATCAAATTCCCATACTGGCGATAAATTAAGACTGGAACATTCCACAGATAAAAAAGTCAACCCCCTCCCCCACACACTTCTGGAGGAAACAGCTCATTTTGCACTAGCGGGGAAACTTCCTTGAGAGTAGAATGCTAATATCATTAATATAAAACTGATTCCTTGTTGTAAGGAAACTCCGCTCGAGATTTTTTATCTAATAAGGAAGAGATATTGCTTTATGAGGAGGAAGATTCACGATGTGTCAAAAGAATACTTTCGAATTAAGAAGATAGATGAAGGAGGAGAGAGAGAGATGAAGGAACGGAGAAAAAGAGACATGATGAGACTGCGGAAATGGAGTTCGTTTAAAATTATTTTTCAGACGGAAGCGAAAGGGGATCATAACTGTTTATGATACTGGTTTATATAGTGAAATTTGATGTCAATAGTTAATTTGGAACCTGAAGATTGAAAGTATGTTTACATAAACTGGGTATTTCGAAACTCTGTGAAAGTTTGAGTCAGAAAATAAGATTAAGAATAATGCAACAACTTTCATTTTATCGCTAGTATTTCCAATAAAGAATTGTTATTCATGATCCAATTTCCCTTTTCAACATTATTAAATTTTTGAATCCTCCCTGGTTTCCTTTCTATCGTAACTCTACCCCTGCGTCACACGCCGACTTCACGGCATTTTGATCAACATTGATTATTCTTCAAGGTAATAACTGGAACAAAAATCATTTTCAAGTAATTTGTACTAAACATAAACAGCATATTAAATTCGTACAGAATTATGGGAGAGAAAGTTGTCGAACTCGTACTTTTACCGTGTGTGTATTCATTACTCACAAGTATTCGTGGTTTTGGATTTAGTTTGAGAGAAGTTTTCGATGAAATTAATCCATTCGCAATTCAATAACACATTCACTGTCGTACGATACTAAAGTAACAATGAACGAAGTTGTGCCGAAATGTATAACAAAAAGTTACTAATAAATGGTATCGTAGAAGAAAAAACATACTCATTTGTGATACACCCAAAGATTAACTACACACTCTTATAGCAAAAAAGAAATGAATTTTAATTGCTGAATTTTCGCTACAAATATTTCATATTTTTCTAAATTATGATGCAAAAAACTCAAGCAATATGTAACATATTGAAGTGTCTTTGAACAATTAATAGAATTTATATTTGATTTGAAAGTGTCAAAACGTGGGCAAGATAGTTCTTAATAAAATAGGCACAAACGCGAGAAATCATATTATTGTAATAATCATAAAAATACTTTAAATATTGGGAACGAAAAATATTACGAAATGTTATGGCAGTTTTAGGGGATGGATTTTAAATTAACTCAGGGTTTCAAATTTCGAAAACGTTCCCGAACGAAGCATGAGAAAATGAGAAATAGTTCCCAGAATTTCTATTCTCATGTCGGCGGAGCTAAGTAAATCGAAAATAAAAAACGAATTAAAGAACACTTCTCTCCTTCGAAAGATCTCAACAAAACACCGACAGTCTGGCGGTACATATCATTCGTTAACTCCTCAATTTCCTCCTCCCCGTTCGCGAAAAGGCTTCCCGTTTGTGGCAACGCATACTTAACGTTTTCTCAGTCACCCATCCTTCCGTGTCACCGCTGCCAGCTCTCCTCCTCCGAACTCCCCGACAGCTCTCGTCGTAAATTGCGCGTTAATCAGCTGAACGGCGGAGAGCGACCTGTCGACAAACGGCGAACACAGGACTCGGCCACTGCCAGCCAGGAAATTAAGAGAAGAAAAAAAAATCCGCTTGGATAAATAAAAAGAAGAGGAGAAAGGACTGCAAGAGCTGAAATGCAAGAAGATTTAAAGTGCCAGTCACAAGAGACAGGATATGAACTCAAAAATACGGAAATTGATGAATGACGAAGGAGAGACGATGATACATGTGAAAGCATAATGAAACGAAAGAAATAGAAGAAACATTTAACAGTTCTTGACTTGAATCTCCATATATTGCTTGACAAACCGACAATAATAATTATTCACAAATTCTGCGCAGAGAACATTGTTTCAAGAATTTTTGAATCTAAACACTGTACCCTGTCTACAAACGGCAAACACACGACGCAGTCACAGCCAGCGCGGAAACTACGAGGAGAAAAACAACAACTGAAAGAGTAGAATCCGCATGGATAAATAAAAGAGGAGAGCTGGAATGGAAAAAGATTTAAAGAACCAGTCACAAGAGACAGGTTGTGAACTCAGAAAATATATATATCGATGGCAAGTCGATGATACACGCGAGAGAGCAGAATTACACAAGAAAAAATAAGAAATAGAAGAAACATTTCACAGTTAATTCCGATATGTTGCTTGACTTATACTTATTATTAATAAATCATCAATTTAGTCAATTCGATGGGCAGGGGAAAATTTTAAAAAATAGATGAAGTTTTAACACAAAGTAGAAATGGATGTTAGTGTAATTATGGCATAATAAAAAAAGACAATATTGAAAATATTGACAATTGAATAATACAAGTCAAATGATTGTCTATGGTTACTGTCAACTTGACACTACTCACCATACTTCAACATACCAAGAGAAGGGAAATACGGAAACATAAAACTCTATCAAGCAGGAAGAATTTGGCTTTTGTTTAGCCGAGGATAACAATCGAAAAATAATGGACAGTTTTGCAAAATTCTGGAAAACGATCATTTTATCTAATATTTTTCGCTTAGTATTGTTAGGGGTTACAATACATTTATCGAAATACAGCTCTTGCAATCCACTATTCCCCGTTTTCCACTTCCGGTCTATCCTGACAACACGGAAATAATGTATGGCTGTTGCTAAATTTTCACAAATACACGCGACCCCAAACAGAAATACGCAAAAAAATTCAACTCGATAATATTCCGTTATCCAGAATTTCCTGTGTCGTATTCATACTCTGCTTTCCTTTTTCAACAAAGATGTTTACTTTAAATTGATGACAATTTCTGGGAAACACAAATTATACATAATTCACCTTAGAGAACTCGCCATTTATCTTTATAGAGATTAATTACATTTACAAATTCTTGCAAATGCATCTATATACAAGCAGTGAGTACATTCATCTTATCAACGAAAACCAACACGCCTTCAATTTTTCGAGATGTTTTGCAACACAATTACTGCATCATCGTGTTGAAAAGGTGCATGTACGTTCGAAGTGCATCAAAGTTTTCTGGTAGTAGTAAGAAAGTTGAAACACACCAATACCTTTTCTTATAATGCACGAGCAACCGACCCCAGCTTCGCTCGGGTGTTTTTGTTACGTTGCATTTTAACTTTTCTTTTAAACTTTACAATAGTCGGAAATGGGAAGTCAAAGAAGCCTGCTTCACGTAAAGCATTTCACGCCGAGTACGCACCAGTCGAACTCTTGCTTCATCCTCCTGAGTCAACACGCGACGGTGGCTGATCGTTAATCTAAAACGCATGTATCTAAACTATTTGTCCAAATTTTAGGCAGTTTCGATCTTTATACATGCACAAAACACAATAATGCATTCAGTTGGATTAGGATTCTTGTTTTCCTGCATAAATTACTCTCTCTTTATTTGAAGTACTTTTACACGTCTATTTTCAATAACTTTTTTCAATAATGTAGGTTAACCTTTGTAGATAGACACATGACGTCGCCGACTTATTTGTAGAACTCTTTGAGACAATATTGCCATTCCTAGTTATCATCTGTCTCTAACCGTTTCAGCAACGAAAGTGAATGTACGTCTCCGAAGATTAATTTTTTCCCCTGACTTGATTGTTTATTTTCGTAATAACAAAATTACTTGTGACACCTAAGGTAAAAAAAATATTTACGCAAACCTTGCCAGAGAACATATCCATGAATTAATTTTTTTAGTATTTTAAATAATTGAATTTTATTCTAATCCTTATTTCTATGGCAAAACTAGTATATTTTACATTATAATTTATTTCTCTTATTTAAGTATCTTTTGTAAATATATTTATATTAATTGTATACATTCGTGTCCCGACCGTAGGTTTCCCGTGGTTCCCAACGGTGCTCATTGAATCGATAGTTGCAGTATACTTAAAAGATATTTTACAACTAAATTAAACAATATTAAAGAAGCACTAATGAATGACAAAAAATACTATTACGATACAAATCGCAAGTAAATAAAATTACAATCATTTTAAGTTCAAAACAAAGATTGCTAAAATAAAAACTGCAACTATCCATTCAATGAGAGTGAATACCAGGGCATTGTACACACAGCGCACGGCTCTATTTAAGGGGCATTTTAAAGGCGTACAGGCAAAAAAACCTCGCCACACATTTGTACATAAGTAATATTTGTTTTGTAAATAAAGCGCCCTATTGAAAATGGAAAAAAATAAAAACAGAATCACGTGAATCGGAAGAATGGTATAGGGGAGCATAAAGCACACACAAACAAACAAATATTCATTTTTATATATAAGATAGAGGAAACAAAAGAAACGCAGAATCACAAACAAAAGATACTTGGAACAGAATTTCAAGGCTCCTGCGCTGAGCTGTTCCTCGTGGAAGGTCCAAACCAGCAATAAGGCCATCGACATTATTGCTCGGATCGGAGTTTAACTGCTTGTCTGCCGATCAATAGCCAGAGAGAGAAAAATGCAAATTAGGAGTGATCAACCCAAGTTTTAAAGCTGAAGAACTGATCAAGCTTAAACAGATAGAGTCTTTGAAAAGATAAAAGTTGAATCATTTGATCCCAAATCTCTTTTATAGGCGTTGTTAGCGATATTATGTTGGAAGAACAAAAAAATCAAGATCTTAATGTCTAGGACGATGAACTATATCTTACAAAAAACACACGTAAATATTGAAGAAAACAAAGAAGTAAATTTTAAATAATATCAAAAAACAATTTCTCAATTAAAATGCCCATGAATTGAATGCAATAAATTGTAGTTCACGGATTAAGTTAGTGACAAATATGTTTCAGTTGACGCTTGGTAGTTGTGGGGTATTGGTAATATTATCAAAGAACGATGAATTAAATGTCGTTAATCTGTTGCTCATAGTTTTATTGCTACAAAGTTTTTTTTCGGCTACATAGCAGCCATCGTCAGTAGCATACCCTGGAAATCTTTTTGTTTTCTGATTTGTTTTCCTCCATTCACTCTTCATTTTCTTTATTTCATTTCATAAATTCAATAATTTTTTACACTTCTTTGAATACTGTTTTTACATATTGTATACATTTATGTTTCAATTATTATTATTTTCATGTATATATAAATTTTCCAGTGTATGCAACTGACGATGGCTTCTATGCAGCCGAAAAAAAAATTCTAGCAATAAAACTATGAGCAACAAACAACGACATTTAATTTATCATTCGTTCAATATACATTTTTTACTTTTATCATTCGCACATCGAATATTACAAGAATAGCAGAAATAAAAGCGACAATACATTTTCAAATTTCGTACGTTCGAAAATTTTCGATATAAAGAAATTTAGTGTATTGTTTATTCCCATAGTTTGAAATATAAATATAAATATGGATACTGCGTAGGGTTCATACAAATTAAAGAAATGTTTTTAAAAAATTCGACTCACGCGAATAGTTGGTTCCTTCATACCGAATTCCACCCCTTACCAGGATCGTCGAGGTCACTCACCTAGAACAAAGAAAAAGAACGGGTCAGAAAATAAGAAAGAACCGAATCGAAATCCAACACATCGAACGGAACCTCCACACATTCCGATCTCAGTGGGTGGTATCCACATTTGGGAGTATTAGCGCGCGTGAAACGATCGATTCCATGTAATTGATGCCGGATGTA
The DNA here is from genome assembly GCA_002313205.1 of Laupala kohalensis. Taxonomy (NCBI): domain Eukaryota; kingdom Metazoa; phylum Arthropoda; class Insecta; order Orthoptera; family Trigonidiidae; genus Laupala; species Laupala kohalensis. The sequence goes on along the minus strand of NNCF01126220.1, from coordinate 237,981 downwards.
AACGCATACTTACAGTTGACTGGAAAACATGTAATTTTCTTTAAAAATAAAACTGGGAGAACAAGTTGATGCCCTGTGTCACATACACGACATGATTCAGGAAGGATACGTATCATTACCCTTTAAGTTTTCTAATGTAAAATATCTCCTAATTTTTTATGAAAAGACATCCCATTTACATTTTTTAAGTATGACTACGTCAAATGATACGATTTATAATGCACGATTTAAGAAACTAACTCTGAGGTTACAGCGTAAATAAATATATTAAATTTATTATCGAAAAGCAGTTACAAACTGCGTATAACCACGTGGAGGAATAAACTAATTTATTAACAATTGGTCAGGTTTTTTGCTTTTGGACATGAGAAAGGAGAAACTCTTATTCACATGTTTGTCACAGTGTCTATTGTATAAATTGAGTTTTTCAAACCCGTAAATTTTCTGAATGTTAAAAGAACGACAATTTTGTTGTAGTCACGATGAAGGCCAAAATAAAGACGGCAGAAACGTTGCCTTGTTGTGCATAGGAGGTTTTCTTTTCTCTAACGACCAAAACGCAAAAGCCTTAAATTATTGTTATAAATCGAAAAAAAGATGGAAAATAAAAATAAAAATTGGTACAAGTGAACTAATTTACTCTCCGGAAGTAAGCAAGGGGTCATCCCATCAATTCCGATCAAGGGTCCTAAGGCAGAGGCGAATTGAAAATTTCAGCACACTCCTTAGATAAGAAAAAAATGTTAGTTACATGTTCTAATATCAACAGAATGACAAGAAATTTGTATTCAATAAAACACATGAATGATAACTTTCGGTACGTGAAAATGCCGACGAGACGGGAATCGAACCAGGGACTTCTGCTTTGATCGCAGGGGTGTAAACCACTACACCACCCGTTCGCCTTCCACAACTGTACACCATTGGTCTGGGTGGAAAGACGGAAGGGTGATGTAGTGGTTAACAACCCTGCGATCAAAGCAGGGGTCCCTGGTTCGATTCCCGTCTCGTCGGCATTTTCACCTGAGGGAAAGTTACCATATATATTCTCCACGCGTAAGGTACATGGAGGAAATATATGCAAATAAATGTAAGTTCTTTCGACTTTTTATTTAATGAGTGATTCTCAGTAATTTAATGTCGTTTCCGCTTGTAACACACGAAATTGACATCGCGTCACAAAAAGGTTTTGGTTTTTTATCACGTCAACATGGAAATAGAATGACGACAATCAAACGCTAACCACCATTCGATGAAAACACGTACGCATTTGACATGTCGCTGACCGAGAACACACGTTCAAAATAAAATAAAAAACCTTTCACGCAATCATAACTTCACAGGCAAACTGAAACGAAAGCCAACAATGCGTGGATCGACAACGCTCATTTTTTCGCCTGCATTCGCGTGTTGCTCTGTTTTTGCCAATGGTCGTGCTACAAAGAACAGAACAAGTATTCCGAAACCTGTTCATCAGGTCCGTGTCTCCGACCGTGCACAGAAACCGTTGGTTCCAAAAGAAAGAGATATTGCTGACGGCGGAAACAGTCCCGTCACGGCGAGAAACAAAGACTTTTTTCACTTGACTCGAAACATCTACGCATTATTTCATTCAGGCACGTAACGGATATTGAAGCCGAATTAAGGTATTGGATACTTCGCACGTCCTTACGGTCCCCCGACCACGGAAAATACGTGGAATGTATTGAAACTTTTTATTGGACGAACAAGCAATTGAGAGTTGACAAACGTATCAACAGTTCATTACAATTCCATTATATATGAAACAACTTTCAATCAGGCAAAAACATAATTAGATTGTAGTATTTGGCCTAAAATATAAAAAAAGATTTAGTGATACTATCGAAACGTTGTTAGAAATGTTCGGAAAGTTCTATTGTGTCTTCCTTACATTTATTATATTATTTAAAAATACGTTCTCTTGTTGTTGTTTTTTGACATTTTATAGTTATGGCATACAAAACGTGAATTGCACAATTAAAATAAAACATGAATTTTCATTCTCCGGATAGCGGGCTCTAAAAAAATACAGCAAATTAATGCCCAAGCCATAATATAAAAGTGTTACCGGTCATCAATACCACACGTGGAAAACAACGAAAATAATATTATTTATTATTATTGCCATTATTATTATTTCATGCAAGTAACACTATACTTCTTTTTAACACAACAAGAAATGTACTAATTAAAATTATCAAAGTAGAGTAATTTTCTAGACCTCCCTTTCCGTGCTATAATTTATGTTTATGAATATATTAATGTGTGTATTGTTAATTATGTTTTATTATCATGCGTTACTTTTTTTGACGGTGGTAAGGTGGAAGAGCAAGAGGCCTCTTGATGGCTTGAACCTAACCACGAAATAAAAGTTTATTATTAATATTAATATTATTAACTGGGAAGTTTATTGAGATAAGGTCACTTGAAAGAACTACAGCTTCAGGGCTGGTATTCTCAACTGAAGAATATATCAAATATGTCGAAACGTTATCGAAACTAAAACCGTCGTTTTCATTGAAGTTACCTGATCTCAATTAACTTTTATAGAAAGGATCAAGAGCTTTAGATAGTAAAATTATCAATAAAAATAGGACAAGATGGTTTGAAAGCGACTGAAGTATTTTCGAGCACTTGCGAACAGCGTCCTAGGACGAATTCACCTCTCCCTTATTGAATCATATTAGGTAAGAACGTGTAGCTTTTCTCACTCCAATTTTGCGATTAAATATGTTTCAAACATCGAGCTTGATTTTTCCGAAACTATGCCCTACTATGAAATACGTGATAACTTTCAATCAGATGTAAATGGTGAGGAACCGGGAATGGAACCCGGGAATGCTTTATTGCTCGCAACGATGTTAACCACTTCTTCACCCGTTCGCCTTCCATAATTGTACGCCGTTTTCATCTAACAGGGAAGAAATACATGCAACTATTGAATACGTTGACCGTAATAGTCCGAGACAAAATAGTTTAGCACATATTGTTTTCGATCCATTGTAAGAGTGGCACAAAAATTTCACATGAGAATGAGCCTCGATAATACATAGGAGCATCCTCACCAGAAATTTCACTACGATTCATTTTAAAACATAAAAGTTATAGAGTGATGAATGTACTGCACTGCTAATTTCGATGCGTGTATGAAATGTAGTGTTCGGTCACATGCTGAGTGATAGTGAAGTGATAACGGAAATGCGTGAGTTAGAAATGAAGGGAAATGTAAAATGTGCACTAAAAGTGTAGGTAGAGTATTCGGGTGATCAGTCGAAAAATGTGCAATAAGTAATTATTAAAAAAATAGGTCATGTCTTAGTTTTTGTCAATGTCACATGTTTTTATATTAAATATTTTAATATTAGTTTAATCATTTATTTAACAATTTTTAATTTCAGTTCTCTCTAATATGAGTTTTTGTATATTTTATTGTACGTCCGTTTATTCTACCATCGGATAAGACCTGCCCATTTGCAGTTAAATAAATATTATCTAGTATTATATCGATTTTTTTTTGTAATTGATGGGATAAGAAAAAAAATGAAATTATTTATTCGTCTCAAAAATTATTTGTAATTTTTCATAGTATTAGCTCAGCTTTACTTACTGAAAACGTGCGTAAAAAAGGTCATTGCAACAGCAAAAATATTCTGAACTGATCAACGCTTCGAACAGCACCAAGATAGAATTTTCATCGTGAGTCCTGTCACATCCAGCCCGGTCGAAGGCAGGCAGGCAGATCCAAAGGGAGGGACGACGTTGACGTCCCGGCGTAGATACGTTCCATCTTGCGACACAAAGGGCGACCAACGAGGCGGCAGAAGCGCAAGATGCGGCGGCGGCGGCAACTGGAGACGACGACGAAAGCAAGGAAGGTGACGGTGATTTAGAGGCGAGCAATTGTGTCAACATTTCAGACACGTTGCTGACGGGATGGGAGAGATCGAGACAGGACATGGTGCCAAGAGGAAGAGAGAAGAAAGGAGTTCCTTTTCGTGTGAGGGGGGTGAGGGAAAATATAACAATAGCAATAATAGTCACAGTGGAGGAAGAGTTGGTGATATATTGGCAGCAATGATCGAGTTGGTCACACGGGACCGAAAAATTGAAGAAGAAAAAATTCAGCAAAAATCTAAAACAATTTGCTGGTGAAAATTATCTATTGCATCTAACTGGAAGCACGCCAGAGATCTTGACAGGATATGGAGAAATGAATGAATATCTTTATGCCAAGTAAATACTACGGACTTCCCAGTGTCTAGAGGAGGAGATAGTGTAGAACATATTTTGTGTGACTAACAAACGGGGCAGAGCGAGGGAAAAGGTTTCAGAAGAACAAGAGGAAAAGGTGTGGAAAAATATTTTGAAAACGAAAGCAATTTCAATGATTTGATAGAAATGGATGTGATAAAAACTATAAGCTTTCGACGTGCGTCATAAATGAGAATATAGTAGGTAAGGAAATGAAAGAGAAGGATGACTTAGGAAAGATGGAGAAAGAAAAAGTAATAGCCAACAGCTCGGGTACATGGTAAAAGAGAATGAACGAAATTCTTACAGATTTTGACAGACATTATTTGGTAGCCTACGTACATTTCATAAAATAAGGATGGCTATGTAATGGAAGACAAGATGGAAGGAGAGATGGCATAATAGTAATATTGTTGATAGTGAGCACGTAGAAAAAAAAACTTTAATACAAAAATCGAAACACTATTTTCGTGCAACACACAAAATTACAAATTAGCGAATCATCGGATTTCTTTTCGAAGTCCAAGTCAAGGAATAAATCTTTGTAATTTGAAAAAGGCGAAATTTCTTAAAAGGATTACTTAAAAAATCAGATTTTGAATTTTTTTCAGAATAGATACTACTCATTTTTTTTCAGAATTGATTTTTTCTTAGAAATTTTGTTTGAAATTACAACACTAATTTCTTGGACATACCATAGAATATTTTGTTCTTTGGAGTGAAAAAGAAAATTCAAAAATATGTAAAATCTGGAAATCCCCGGGCACTGATATGGAAATGATACCCCACCTCTCACCGTGTGGCTATCGATGGAGTAATGCGAAGGAAGGACGAGAGGAGCGCTAGAGGTGGCAGCAGCAGCCATTGTGACGTAGGGGGTGGGGTTGAAAGGATTCGTTGAATGTGAATGCGAAGACGGCAGGTGGGAAGAGGGAGTGGCGGGGAAGGGGGGGGGGTAGCAGTCAGCAGTCGGGAGTGACTCCGAGGAAATTGGCTGCCGACGGAGACGAGAGGAGGATATTCCTTTCCCTAAAGAAGGTGGCAGTCATGGCCCTCTCAACGAAGGTGGAGGGGGGGGGGGCAGCAGCGGCGTCATCGGGGTAAAATACAGCTCACGAGAGGGTGTGAGACCTTCAAATCTCTCGTCATTACTAGGGTCACAGAACGGACGGTTTTGGAATAATTTTCGGCAAGCGACTTCTTCGTGTATATTACTTCACATTTCAGAACCATCGAATTAAGGCCGCGAAGCATATTTTGAGTTGGGCGAATGTCGCTTCTTTAAACACCTGGAGTAATTCTCAAAACAAGCTCAAAAGATGATTAACAGAAATTCTGCACTATATTGCGGTTACCATTTTGTACCGGATTAAAATTTTCACAAACTGAGGTTTACATGGTGTTCTCAAACACACCACAGTGAACGCAAGTCCGACACTCTTTTCACAAGTTCCCAAATGTTTCATCATTTCACACACAAAGGACTTCCAGGCAAGAGTAGTACTCTGCAACAGGATATGCGTACTAATCTTTCCAGAATTGTCCACAAGTTTGCAAAGGGAAAATTATGAGAGCGTGGGAGCCTGGTGAAGATTGGAATTCCGAGCTGCTTCATCTATGTGAGAAACCAAGAAAGCAGTTTCGGATGCTATCCTGTAATGAATTGATACTAGTAGGATGAAGTAAATGACGTTGAGAGAAGGCAGCGATTCCTTGATTTTCTCCGATTATCGTATATGGATTGATTTACATGTGTTTTAATCCTTCACAAAGAATTATATTACAACTGAGTACAAAAATAATTTTATGGTTTTTCTCAGATGATATCTAACCTACAAGAACGACTAGTATAATTAGTACGGTAGGCGTAATTACCTGGATTCCTTGAAAATACAATGATTTTTGTATTAACATAGTAACAATTTATCGCAACAAGCGAGTAAAAACATCTAGAGTCCAGTCTTCACTAGTACGAACGGAAATAAATGGATAATAATTACATAATTAATTTTATATTGAGTAGCAATTACAAAAAGTAATCAATATTCTAAAAACGAAAGACAATATTGTTTCCTACAAAGAAAAAGAAATGTGTCCCTTTCCTTTTTGTTTCAAGAAAAATTAATTCATTACTTTGATTTTTTCTTATTCGTTTCTTTAGTCGTTCTTTAGCTTTAATTAGGTACAAAGTTTCGTGAATAATTAGTATCCACGCTTCCTCGATGTTTTATTTTCCGGAAGTGTAAAGGTTTTCTTTACTTTGCGTTTCACTTAATCATGTTACGTCGAATGAAAATGGTAGCGGGACCGGGATTCGAACCCGGGACCTTGAGCTCTACGCGCTCATGCGCTTACCGACTGCGCCATCCCGTTCGCCTCTCGGGTCCGTCCATCATTCTCATTCAACTTGTGAAACCCAAAGACCCCTTACCTGGCGGTGAGGTTCACCGCAATCTAAGAGATTTCTATGTTTGCGTTTCACCTTTCAAATTTATCTTCTGAGATGCCGATTAGAACCATTCTAAAAGAAAGCATACAACAAAATGTAAAACTTACTGGCTCAAAAGAACATATATGTCCCAGAACTCCGCGTAAAAAATTAGAAAGATGATAGGGCAGTTTAAAAGGAACAGAAAATCATTAGGGTACGTATGTTCAGAAATGTCTCCCAAAGAAGAAAAAATGACACCAAAAACAGAAGAAGAACACGTGATAAAAAGGTGCTTTACTACAATGCTCGCAGCGGAAGAAAAATACAATCTTCGGAAGTTTACGTTCGGATAATTGCCTCCAACATCAGCAGATTCGTAGAAACGGCAGTAATTGATGCACCAATTGTGACGGACAGAGTTTGATCAAACCTTTGGACAAAATTAGACTGTTTGAAGTTAGCTTTTCCACGGTTACAGTAACCTTGTGTGGGTGCTGCGGCATGCCGTCTGCAATGGATGGAACTACGTTAGGCGAACACCGGCCCCCGCGCATTAGACAAACGGCAACACCGTGTTTTCGCTCCATAGGTTACATCTCATTACTTTTCTTTCACTGCGAGTACTATAGAACAATTGAAAAACTAGATATGTTCAAAGTTTAACAACAAATTACAACAATGTTTCGGCCCAATAGCGGCGACACAGATCTCCTAACGACACCGTAAAAAACGATGGAATGAAATCAGCATCCCAGAGAATACGGATCTCTCCTGGGATTCCGTCGTCGAGTAGACCGTAGCTGGGTAGCAGACGCACTAAATGCGCTTCATTGGCATGCAAGTCGCGTCCATCGCCAGCACATCGAGGAAGCGACGGACCCACCGCCCGACCGACCGACGCTCGCCTAGCAGAGCTCCACTACGCGCTGCCTGCCCCGAGTACAAAAGCCGTCTTCACGAGGAACACTACGGGATTGTGTTTATTTCTTGATTTTCATTCTCCACGGTTTCGTGATTTGACTTATTCGTTATGGTAACGTCGTGCCGGGATGGAATATCTGCTATACTTTCTTTTTCAATTCATTCCTTTTTTTTCAGTAATCAGGTTATTGGCATAAACTTTTGCCAAAAGTCAAAATATCCCACTAAAGATGCCCATACGAATCATGGAGGGTAGAGCTCTACTGGCACAAGGAAATGCCAGCATCTCGCTCCGATCAATTTGACCCCGGAATAAACCCTCTACTAATTTTACAGCAGGTTGACTGTGTTAAGGATTATGTTTGGACGACGAGATATGAGGAAAATTCGTACATGGCATCGGGTATGGAAACCCGGTCTTCTAGTCAGAGACACACCGCCTCTAGAATACATTGTGCACACTTTATAGCTCTTATTTGATTTCAGTTAACAGTTGTTTCCTCCCCATTTCGTAGTCTTTCACTACCGCGTCATTTTTGGCAGCTCATTTTTTCCATCAATTGTAATCTATCGTAATTATGTTTATCATATGGTTCCTATTTGCATTATATAAATAATTAAAATAAATAAATTTATTGTCAAAAAAACAGTACAAACTGCGTATGACCACGTGGAGGGAAAAAAACTAATTTACTCTCCGGAAGCAAGCAAGGGACCATCCCATCAATTCCGACCAAGGGCCCTAAGGCAGAGGCGGATTCAAAAAAAAATTCAGCAAAAATTCCTAGATAAGATAAAAAGTTAGCTGCGAGTTAGTGTGTATATTGCACGTAATCCCTTCATAAATATCCATCACATACTGTGTTATATCAGACCCTTGGCACCAAGTAGTGTTTTTCTGTACTGACGGTGATATTTTATACTCCTGATATCTAGAAAAATTAACAGCGAATTTTGATAATCTTTTACAGCACTTCCCTTCGATTTCTGCATACTATTCTGAATTGAACTTTTATGTTCAATGTTCTTTCGAGATAGCTCTGGATTATTTCTTTTTTACCCACTACGACGCAATTCGACGCAGATCAGCATTTTCACAGCAGACCATATATTACTCATCTCAGGTGACATTTCGCAGGGCATCTGTTGCTAACGAGCTGTACTAAAGTTGATTATGGTTCCAGTGCGTAAGGGTGCTGATCTCGGGCTACGGAAGTTGGCGTGTAAGGCATGTCGCGGTATTGGCGGGGAGTTAAAAGCAGTGGATGAGCAAGCAAGGGATATCAGTATGTTAGGGGTAGAAACGAACGGAAGTCAGTTGGTGCGAGAGCGGATGGGCAGTGTCGACAATGCAGGCGGAAGTGGGGACAGGATCGCAACGGAGAGAGACATTTGTGGTTGCAAGGCAGAAGGAAGGTGGTGGGAGGCGCAGGTAGGACGAGAAGCGGGGACAAGAGAAACATCTGCAACCGGCGCTGCTGGAGAGCTGCCGCTGAATCCCTCAATTAGAGAACGAAGAGCGGCTTCGGGTTTCGCCTCAACGACTGCGGCGCGGTTTGACGAGTCGGCCCCTCGCCCGCGCGCGACGCGACTGGGTCGACAATGGAGAAGCTTCTGAGTCGCCTCACTAAACTTCTTGTTCCCTTCGCTCTGAAGAGAAGCAATGCGACGATAGTACACTGCTCAGTCGTAATACGGCTCCTTAACTGAATCGATGGTCTTATGCTTTATTATTTTGCTCTTTTGGGTCACATCCATTCCGTATTTTCTTTGGACAAGCACAATATGGAATTACATTCAAACATAAAAACGAATGGAAGAAGTAAACCATCTGAAGGACACAACACAAAAAGCAAAAACAAAATTCTAGGCTAACATTGAAAACGCACTCAAAATGTTATTGTAACCACAACGCAATTGACCAGATGCGGTGTAGGATTTGGTACAAGCGAGATTCAAAAATGAGAAGCAGTGGAGATAAGACGACTGCCGGTCCCCACATAAACACTAATATTCCTATGGTAGTTTACCGCTGCCACCAGTCCAGTTTCCCGGACAATCAAGGAAACACGTTATGACAATAATTAATAATTTAATACAAATTAAATGGAATTCTGAATATTTACAAAATGGGAAATATTCTAAAATTTATAAATACAAGTACGAAATTGTTATTACAAGGTTAATGTTATCTGAAAGCATTATTTACATACATGTAAAGGCAGTTGCTGAATATTATGTCGGAAAGTCCTCCTACGTTATCCGAAAATTCAAAAATTACTCATTAGCTTTCTCCAATAAAGTACTGCTAAAAGTTACATCACTCCCAACTAGTAGCAAGTATTTTTCTACGTTACCGCAGCAATGTCTTACAATAGTCTGACGACCAATACTAGCCAGGTCACATCCACCGTAACTTGCGGATTTAACCCCCTCATATAAGCCACCGAAAATCCTCAGTCTGCTCAATGTATACAGAAGAGGAACGTCACGTGACCGTTAGGCGACTACGCTCCGCCTCTTCCACAGCGTGCCTGATCAATCGGTCCTTGGATTAACCGGACATTCTCCTGTACTTTCTTTTCCCTCTCTCACAGCGTACAACTGATTTTCAAACAATGATTCATACATATTACATTCGCAATACGTACATACATTAAGATTTCAAAGTTCGTAATGTCTACTCACATTTCGTTCATTTATATGGATGTACGAGTATATACATACAACACCCAAAAAAAACAGTTGCAATGACGTTTCATTTGCTTGTTTATTTGTGATAACCTAATGAAATTGTATTCACTTCTTTGAACGACGACCGGTCAGGATCTCTGTCCCGAGCAGACAGTTTAAGATAGATTCTTCAGTAAGCACACAGATCAGTCATATTCAACCTAGATGTGTAACATATAACTTTTGAAATAAGAATAAATTATTAATGTTTCATAAATGATGAAGAAAAGCATTGTTGTTCCAAATAACTTTTTGGCAGTATATTTTAAATCTCCAATATAAATTTAATCGAAGTGTACCGTTAGCGATACGTGTAAAAGGAGGGTGAATACGGAGTGTCTAGACAACATTAATATGATAAATCAAGGAAGAACGGCAGTCTCGTAAAGGAACTACTATCTATACCATACAAAAATACTATCGAAATGCGGTTCCACGTCTCCAGACATAAATCCGAAGGACGCGTTCGAAAATAGGAGAGCTCCGGAACCAGGCAATGGAGCGTTGAGCAAAGTCCTCTCTACGGCTCACTAAAGGCAAGCGTTGATGCAATTAAAGTGTGTATCATTAGCAGGAGCTCCTGACCATTAATGATGGCGCTCAAAGGAAAGAAACAAAGTAACGCATTCACAGGCGGAAGGAGACTGAAGAGTTACACGTTGGAAAATTTTAAAGAGCAAGTACGGTAGACAGAAGACTTCGGATCAATAGCGAAGTATGTGGGCAGTGGTTTACAATATTTGCAGAGTGCGTAAGAAAAGGAAAAAGAGATGGGTCCAATCGATGCAGAGCACTATTTTGAGAGAGAACGTTAAATTCGTCAAGGAACTAGAAGACTATATATATATATATATATATATATATATATATATATATATATATATATTCAATGAACATGTAAGTACAGAGAGCTCCATCAAATTTAAAGGCTAAAGTAAAATGACTAAAATATAACTGGTATATAAAAGAAATAGTTGTGAATTTAGAGCCGTTATTTATGTAATTTTATACCAGAAAATTTTAGAAATAAAGGCGAAATTTATAACGATGGTCTGGTCATATTCTTAAATATTTCATAGACAATAATTATTTTTAAATCTTTTCTTGTGGGTGGAGTTTGTGAAACTATAAAATCAGGAAAAAAAAATTTAAGTCTTATCTAGTGTTCCGAGTTATACGTATTTTTATGTTTTGGTGATATATTTCTTGAACCTTAAGGAAAAATTAACAATTTCTATAGATCATTGCATATTATAAGACACGAATAGGATGACGCATATGGATTATGTTGTGCGCATATTGTTGAAGAATGAGAATTATTAGATAGAAAATATAAGAAACTCGATTAGGACTTTGAGAGAATTTTATACGCGCGCAAGTGCTCATAAGATATTAAAGGCAATTGTGGACAATGCAGAACATTCCTCACATACTCCACTTTGGATGTCCACCGAAAAAAGAAAGAAAGAAAGAAAGAAAGAAAGAGAGAAAGAAAGAAAGAAAGAAAGAAAGAAAGAAAGAAAGAAAGAAAGAAAGAAAGAAAGAAAGAAAGAAAGAAAGAAAGAAAGAAAGAAAGAAAGAAAGAAGGAAAGAAATTTGGCAACATGGTCACGGGAGGCGAGAAGGGTGTAGCACAAGGTTTCGCATCCGGCAGTGACAATCGCCCTAGACGCACTTCAAAGGGTGCAGTGTGGGTGGGAGACGAAAGAGAGATGTCAGGAAAGGGGATGAAAACTGAAGTAACTTCAGATACTTCAGATTTGGATGTTAAAACTTGACAGCAGAATTTTTGAGGTATAAAGTTTAATGCAACATTCAATGTGATGGAAGAGACAATGTTTTAATCATGACATAACACATCTTCACCAAAGTGAAATTGTTCCCCCTTTAATTCTAGGCATAAACATCATAAATAGGATTTCAATCCAAGAATTACACCTAAAACTCAAAATTGAAATGGCACCTGTGAATCAAATGTCTTCGTACTTATACTTAACTTAATAATTGTAACCATAAATTACACCAAGAGAATATAATGTATGGAGGTGAATTTCAAACGTTATTTCACTCCGATAACAATTTAGAATTAATTTTTTAAATTACAAACTGCTCTTCAACGGAAATATTTTATTGTAGTTTTGTCTTATTATTTTATTTCTTAAAATAATTTTTCTAATATACTAAGTGTATAATTATTTCTGGAAACTATTATTCTCAAACGAGAAAACATTACGAGTATCGGAGGTTGAAATATTTGATTGTTTCGGGAGATATTTTTCCACACTGGCCCCATGTTTCCTCCGATTTTCCTTCGTGTAGAGGCTCTCTTGGTTCTTGTACAGGGGCTGCAGTCTATTTTAATAATGTTTCGAATTTAGTTATTTGAATAGTTTCAATTTATAAACAATATAATCTGAATAATCGATAGTTCGATAATAATACATACTTGTGAATCATCTTTTTGTATTTTATTGAACAAACTTACTATGTTAACACGTACCTTACTATTTTTATTTCTGTCCAAGGAGTGTGCTAAAATTTTCAATACGCGTCTGTCTTCGGGCCCTTGATCGAAATAGATGGGATGGTCCCTTGTTCGCTTCCGGAGAGTATATTTTTTGTACTCTACGTCCTCATACGCAGTTTGTAACTGCTTTTTTGACACTACGTTTATTTTTATTATTATTATTATTTCATGGACTACACACAATCGTCACTGGAATCCTTAGGGGTTGTCTTTAAAATACGTAAATCAAAAATTATCATTGTAACACCTCTACCACTCCGGAATAGCGTTGCAATAATAACTATCTATCTCGTAACCCTAGTTCCTTTGGCGTGTATCGAGTGCGTCTGATTGCTGGAGCGAAATAAGATCAACATACACAGCGTCCGTCGCGAGACCATCTAATTTCCGTCCTGTGCACTCGGTCGAGAGCACCCAACATGTTAACGATCAGATCGAGCTATTCGTTTCATGCACTTTTTTCTTTTGAGTCACTAGACATTGGCAAACACTGACATTGAAGCCACTTGTAGCTCATTCACTACTAGTTTCACTTCTTTCGCGCATTTTTAACGGTAAATTTTATAGGGTTTATTTATATGGTTCTTTTAATTTCCATGTTTGTCACTATGCTCTAAAGCGGCCCTCGCACGGCCAATATGTATTGTCAATCCGTCAATGTTGATGGTTTGAGGGTGAATATAGAAGGATTGAAAACAGAAAAAAAAGCTTATCTACTGATTGACAGTTACCAAATTCCATCGATGATATTGAAGCACCTTCAATGAACATTGGTTAAGTGAGGATGATATTGACAATATTCTGAGCTCAAGACTGCAAGACCAGTACTTGCGGAAGAAGAACAACGCTTTCCTTTTTGCAACTCGTGTAACAGTAAATTAGGATATCGAAACTAATTACTGCACGGATGGGGACGTTATAAGAAATTCTTTGAGGATAAACCATCGGGAGGAATACCGAAAGGTATACTATGTATAGAAGAGATTTTTCTCTACTTTTTCTCCTTAAATTACCGAATTGTGTTTATTAATTTTTGTCCAAATAAAGTTAGAAACTCATAATAATTCTACTTCGAGGGGAATCTAGGTATTCCTTTTCTCAGGTCAAACTTAACTTTAAATCACACATGCTTTTGCAAGATTAGTCATAGCTGGATCTAGTCTTAATTGAAATATTGAAGGAAAATATAGAGCCATTTCATTTTGAAAGATTGACAGTATATTATATTGACAGTGTAAGACCGCTTATGTACTCAAACGCTCTGTGACCGCACAGAGCAATGAGGAGTGACCGATTCGGTTCGTGAATCAAAATTTATCCCTACATTTTTCGAAAAGCACCAAAAACTTTTATACCAATAACGAGGGGGGAAATAGGGCTCGAGTTACATTATTATTATACGGAAAGGAGTAAAAGTTATCGTTACAAGTGTGTTATGAAGGGGTGGATAGTGTTAAAAATTGGTAATATATGGACGGTACCCTACGGATGAGTGACCTTAACCCGTGAAAGTGAGGGACTTCCCGAAGATCGTTCCGTAAACAGCTCCCGTACACAGTGAAGGGGTTCCGTCTGCCAGTCCGTCTGTCCGATACGCGAAGTGACAGAGCGTGGTGGTGAGTCAACGCCCTCATTCCCCTCTGCTTCGTAGGGGAGAGAAGTATCACGTGTTCAAAGCCTTGCAAGAGCAGACGCAGTGTGGAGGAGCACTGTTACAGCTTCACACCCTCTATCCACGGAGTGTGACGCGGAAGGCCGCGCTAGAAAGAAAAACACCGGACACTTCGCATCCACTGGACCTCTTTTTTCTTATTTTTACTCGCCAATTATACATAATGTAGAAGCAGTGGCGGATCTATGGGGGAAAGACCATTGGGCCTCAACTCTTAACAGATAAAATTGTAGTTGATAAATAGCATACTTTGTCAAAGTGTGACCAAATTAATATTTGTTATTAGTTATAATTGTTATTGGTATTAATAATATTATTATTGCCATTAATAACACCAGATTAATACAATTAATAATACCACATTAATATCTTTAATAAATAATTGTCCTTGCTATAAACAATACAAGATTGTTAATTATTTATTTGATGCAGTTTAATTACAGATAATATTTATAAAATTTGTGTTGTAAGACCATAATTTTTAAACAAAAATGCTCCCCTGCTATTCCCCTCCTTCGCACTTATTGTGGTCTAGATCCGCCACTGTGTATTGGTGGCATAACATAGTATTGTTATCTTGAAATCGGTCGAAAAAAATTTGAGATCTCTTCAAGTACTCTTCAAAACCTCCATGTCCTGTCAAGAATTCCATTACGTACCCATTTGTACGAAACTACTTCGTATTTTTCATACCATGTGTCACATTCTGTATATATCCAAAAGTCAACCGACCTTCAATTGTTTTCCCCACCTTTTTTGCCTAACGCGAATTAGTTCAGCTGTTAGTTTCCGTCTCCATATTTTATCTTGAATTTCCAATTCTTCCCCATTACTAATTCTCTTTTATTTTTTCCTCGTTATGTCTCTTAACTTCGACTTCTGTGCTTAAGGTTATGTGCGTGACAATAGTAATAAGCAGGGGAGCTAGGGTTATATTGGACATATTGGACTTGAACTCTTAAACTTGAAGTTGATAAATGTCATACTTCGTTAATGTGTTAGCAGTTTAATAATTGTTATTAGTTATAACCGTTATTAACTATAATTGTTACTGTTATTAATAATATCATATTAATGAAATGAATAGTACCGTATAAATAACTTTAATAAATAATTGTTATTAATAATTCCAGATTGTTAATTATTTATTTGATGCGTTTTATTTCAAGGTACTGTTTGTAAAATTTGTGTTGTGAAACCATAATTTTTAAACAAAAATGCTTAGCCCCCCCCCTTGATTACGGTCTGGTAATTATGCGACTTAAACTCTCTGGCTCTTCATCGCGTCACTGATCACAATGAAAGATCCGAAACCAACCACCGCCATAAGGAGCAGATTGCACAATATCCGCCGCTGCATATTCGCAGAGGAGGCTGTCAGTGATGTCGGCGCCAGTGTGCCAGGTCTTAACATCGCCGCGACGCGGCACCGCAAGCGGGAACAACATCACGCAGCGTTGACGCGACAGGCAGCTACGGCGGCGCCCTCAAGAGGAGGAGGTAAAAGGGAGGAAGGAGACCGAAATTAATAGCAACATGCGGCAGCGACGCAGGCGGCGGCGGCGGCAGCAGCCGCACCGACGGAGGTGCCGTGTCGGTTTAATAAGGGCTCCGGTGTACGGTGCTTGCTAAAGGATTGCGTAGTCTGAAGGAGACATATTTTACATCTGTCTCGGTTACTATATTTTCCCAGCGATTCTTTACATTTCCCTGATTTACAAGATTTCCTTGATTTACAAGACCTACCGACAGAGGTGGTCTAGTGGTAGCGTCTTCGCTTCCACGATCCCGCTGAGCGGGAGTGCGTGGGTTCAAACCCTGCCCGGCCGAAAATAGATGAGGTGTTCAGCTCGGGTTTCCCCTCACCTACTCCAACCTAATGTCGGCTCGGAACCTTAAGTTCCCCGGAAACCCGATATCTCTCCTTCCCAAATTCCAACAGTTAAGTCAAAGGGCGGGCCTCATGGCCTAAACCTCACCAAAATATATAAAATAAATAAAGATGTCTCCGAGGAAAAATATTCTATTGTCATTCTTCGATCTAATCCTTTTATGACAAGTGTGTCATGTCGCCTTATTATCTAATGGACCATTTATTGAAAACATCAGACCTCGGAACAAAACCCGAAACTTTTAAGTTCCTGTATTTTCCTCGTTCATCTCAGCTACTTGACGGACTGGTAATATAATACATAAGACAAATACAGAAAAAGGGAAGATGTCATGGTATAATAAATGCTGCTAAAGATAATACTACTCCACCCATCATCAAAGACTTGCGCGGGGCGCGAATGCACACCCCTTGAGAGAAGAAGGAATGTTCGCGGAAGATGGAATTGGAAGGGAAGAGACAAAACTTTTGTATCATCGTTATTTTCATAAGTCTCGAAATCCATCATATACATTAATACGCAAATGCTCCCTAGATTTTTGGTACTTTTTCTGCGTGGCCGGACGGAGGATATCGCACAAGTGAAGTATCGTACATTAAAAGGTGTGCAGACGACTCATCTTTAATATTTCATCTTCCAACTTTTCTTTTCCGAAATAAAAATTGCATTTAAAAATTACATCGAGAAAAGACGTTACTACACTCATTTATTTTATATCGAAGTAACTTGACTTCATGATTCCAGATAAATATCACTGGCGCGTCTGGGAAGTAATAAACAATAAATTCGTAGGGAATTGTGCGAGAGTTACCTAATGATCCATTGTGTAATATCATGTACTATTCATAACTGTTCAGGAGTTCTATCAAAATTGCTAATGCTAAATATGAAACAGAGTGAACCTTCCATACAACTAGACGATATGGGGCAAAGTAGTAACTCACGAAAATAAAATAGACTTTCTACATAAAAGTAAACATTTTAATACCGAATATTGATTATATTCAACTGTCCGTGTGATTTTGTTGTACAGTGCTCAAATGTTAGCGTTCTTGTTCATCACCCGGTCATCCTGGGTTCAATTCCCTACGAGGCCAAAAAAAGTGTAGCTTTTCACACTAATATCCCCGTTCATATAGCTGTGACTTCTGAAAAGTAGACCCTTGTTCCTTTATCCACCTCCACTTAATATCAATAAATCTAACTATTACTAACAACTGCTACTCCCTCCACGCGGGCCAAGTTGTTGGTAAATCAAACTAACCGTGCCACCTATCGCTCCATGTAGATAAGCTTCGATAGAACGCCACATCTCCCATCCACAAATACTACAATATGAATAACATTTTGCACAGGTTGATCTAGTACATCCATTAGTAAGATTTCGGATATTCTTTTTGTGGGTGAATCTAGACATTTTGAAGCCAACGTACCGAGAAACTGAACAGTTCCCAATCATAAACAAAACCCGACCGAATCAATGAAGGCAGCTCGATCAAAGCACTGAATGAATGTCGTCACCAGCCAACGTCAATCTACTACACAAGTGACAGAATCCTCCTGACGACTTCCACAGAAGCATCNCACCGCCTCCTCCACCCCACCCCATCCAACGCTTTGCTTCCACCCCTGGCTTCCTTCCAAAAGAGAGAAGAGAGAGAGACGGAGGAAGGCAGCGGGGTCTATTCACGGCCGCGTCAACCGTCGCCAACTCACAGAGACATGGCACACGCTTCGTCTTACAAGTCGAACTGGAAACGATATTAATGGAAGATTTAATTTTTATTTCCCTCGCGCCACACGCTTGGTTAAAATTAGGAAGAAATGGCAATGGGAGATCGAACAAAATGGGGTTCAGGTGGTAAGAATAACAGAGTTTGGCTCGGTATCCGCTATATGGACCCTATTAGGTCACGCGTAGAATTATCGACCATCTTGTCATAGACGTAATTAAGTCTCACGTTTGGGGTACCGCGCTAGCATTAATTGATTATATGAGCGATTTACCTTCTTTTCATACTTCAGCCGGTTAATGTTCATCAAATCAAAATAGGCTTTATTTACGTACAGTACATAAACAAAAATACAGAATTAATAGATTTATTACATTGGCGAGGCTATGGGTCCATACGCCACTAAATAAGCTCTTTATTGACGTGGGCTGGGTATACTATACCCTGGAATTAACTCCGTGAATTTCTAGTCGCAAGAATAAATTATTATATGCATAAATAAGAGACGGCTTAAATAATAGAAAAGTGACCTACTGAAAGTTGGCGCAGGGAAATGTATTACATTGATTAGATGACTGCTACTAGAGTATTCGTTAAGCACAGTTGGGAACCACGGAAAACCAACGATCCGGGCAATAATAAGAAACCAATTTCTCCTCCCTTCCCTCTCTCGTGATGTGAAGCACTGAAGTGGTATCTTTGTGTAAGGAATGTGGAATGCTTCACGATTTTGCAGGGGTCATGGTAAACTTCTCAGTATCTTTCCAATTTAAGAAATGTACCACAGAAGTGAGTTAATATTGAACCACTGTAGCAACGTCAGCCCCTCTGGTGGCACAGGTGGTAGAGTTCTTACTCTTCAGCAAGTCATCTCGGGTTCAAAATCCGGTGGGGCCAGAAACATTTGTAGCTTTACACATGAACGTCCCAGTTCATACAGCTGACACTACTGAAAAGCGAACCCTCCTTGCTCTATCCACCTCCTGCGAGTATCACTAGCTCTTACTAACTACTCACAGTTGTTGGTAAACCCAGCTACGCAGCCCACCTACAACCCAACTCCCTATCACCCTATCACCCAACTCCTACCTCATATCGCTCCATGTAGATAAGCTTCAATAGCACTACGCTACATTTCCCATTTACAAATAGTACAATGGAAAATGGAATACTGTACCAACGTTATAGTCATACTTATTTACGATCTGAGAAGATCCAGATTAATATAGTTTTATACCAAACTACTGTTATATATATATATATATATATATATATATATATATATATATATATATATATATATATATATATATATATATATAT
>NNCF01126220.1:195350-218419 GCA_002313205.1 Laupala kohalensis | reverse complement strand
ATTAATAATATATACAAAAAATTAAATTCTAGTATATGTTATAAAATAGTTTATATTCTATCTCCGAGTGCCGAGGTACGGCCATCGATTTACACTAGTTACACATCGTTGGGTGAGGAACCCATGGCAATGTCCAGAGGGGGACACTTTAAGAAGCACTATCGAAGGCGATCCTGCGCTTGGAACAAAAATTGCGTCATCTCTCTATTCATCATCAATGAATAGTTTTCTTCGTTTCTTTGTTCTCAAAAAATAAATTAAGTTCATCGTTTCTCCGATTGAACAGTTTCCTACACTTGTCAATATCGACCCGTCTATTCAATTTGTAAATTATCGTGTATTTTGCTGTTCAGCAAAACACATTTTGTACACCCCGCGTGCACAATATTCCGCCATCGCTGCAAGCAATCGATCGCATCCAATTACCAACACAATCGCTGACGTCCTAATGCCCCACCAGCAACAATGTGCTTACGTCACGCTCCAGCAATGAACGCGCTTCTTGCTGCGCGATGGGATGGTTTGACAACGGCACCGGATTTTCAGCTTCAGCAACATTAAATGGAACAGTACACTTCAACTTCTATAAACACTACAAATAGTTTTACAGGAAAAGTAAATTTGAATACAAATTATTCGCGTAGATACCATTTATCTTGCTTTTTTTTCTCTTATTTGTATACCTTAGATCCATGTGAAGTTTCACTTCCAATTTGACCAGGGTCAAACGATCATGAATCAATTTGGATGATTTAATTGAATATATAATACCTTCTAATACACGTCATTCTGCATTCCAACAACTATGGAAGCTAACAAGAGAATAATGATTTAATGTCAAAGACTTCGTTGTTTCGGAAGGAGTACGTCATTTTCAATAATATTGATGAATTCCAAAGTTTTTGTACGCAATAGTGTGTCATGTAAATTACGTAGAATTGTGAGAGATTCAAACGTGAATTCTTTGGTTGAGATCCCAACAAAAAATATTTCCAATTTCTGGCATAAATTTAATTCAACCAATTCGTGACGATGTTGAACAACTTAAAATAGGAAATACGTCTTTTTTTTTTTTGGATACTGTATCCATTGCGAACGTAGACGGGCGTGTGAGCGGTCCCGGTCCCGGGTTTCATCCTGTACGTGGTCTCCAAATGTGTCAACAAAAATTGAAAAAAACAAAATTTAACATTTTTTAGTACTACATTTTTAATGTAATAGTACAATTACGAATAGTTGATTCTCGTAATTGTACTGTTGTACGAATACTACACCGATTTTTTTTTTTTTTTTCGAAATTTTAACACAGTATGCAAATGCATTGATGTGTGGCTGGAACAGAGGGACTCCAAATAGACTCCTGTCTCGGACCTCATAAGTTATAGATACGCTACTGTACTGTATAGCAAATATACGATCCATAGCAGCAGTAGCGCATCTAGACCGTAATCAAGAGGGGGGGGGCAACCGGGGAGTATTTTTGTTTAAAAATTATGGTTTTACAACACAAATTGTATAAATATTACTTTCAAATAAATAATTAACAATTACCAATCTGGTATTATCAATAACAATAAAATTGTGTATTAATTTAATTAATTTGGTATTATTGATTTCATTGTTAAGAAGAAGTTCACATTTTTTAAATGATAGTTTTATTGAAGATAATGACACTTATTTTATTATTAATAATAATAATAATAAATTTATTGTCAAAAAAACAGTACAAACTGTGTATGACCACATGGAGGACAATAAACTAATTTACTCTCCGGAAGCAAGCAAGGGACGAACATCTTACAAAATTCCACTCAAATTTTCTATGATTAACCAAGAATAAGTCAAAAGAATTAAACTACAAATTTTTCTGGGTGAAAGGAGGTAGAATACTAATAAGAAAAGAAAAGATGAGATTAGTAGGATAATTAGAATATTAAATGAAAAAGATTTAGAGATCTTAAATTAAAATGGAATCTAAAAATAAAGAGTTTTAAAATCAAAATGATTAAGACTGATTACAATTTGATAGAAGTGAAAGAAAAGAAAATGTTTGATAATCAAATAAACTTTAGTCAAATCTTAATATAAGATCAAATGTAAAGCATTGGGATCAACTAAATTCATTAATAGAAGATAGTATTTGTAAATTAGACTTATTAATTCTCAGTGAAATCAATGTTAATGATGAAAGTATATTTAAAAAATATGAATTACAGGATTTCAACAAATTTTATAAAATAAGGGAAAAAAAGGAAAGGTGGTGGTATATTTTTTGTTAAAAAATGGTATAATTTTGTTATGTTATCATCTAAAAGTGTTAATAGTGAATTACTAATAGGGGAAGTAAAGTTAGATAACAATCTTATTACTCAAGTCGTGGCAATTTATAAACCACTAGAAACCAAATTAAATTTTTCATAGAAGAATTAAATAAATTAGTATGAGAAGTTTCAGAGACAAATATAGTGTTCATAGGACACACAAATATAAATACATGAAGTAAATATGAAACTTTAGGTTATTCAAAATATCTAAACATGTTAAGTGAAAATAATTTATACCAATGTATAAATGATTATACAGGGGAAGAGATGAAGGAAAATAAACTAATGCAAACATGTATAGACCATATAAGTATTAGAGAAAATTATAAAAGTGTAAACATATATTTATTGATTTAAAATATCTGATCATTATGCTATAGGCATGTCTTTCAAATACACAAATTTAAAAATAAACCAAAGACAGGATATAAGGCAAAGTAAAAATTATTATGTAAATAAAAAAATTCTAACTAAAAACTGAGATAGATTATATATGGAAGATTTTGAGAATGAAGAATAAATGTAATTAGTGAAGCTATTAGGGAAACTTTTGAATAATCAAGTAGTGAATCAAATGGGATAACAAAAAGGAAAAATACCAATCTAAAACCATGGAAGAATGATGAAATTAATGTCAAAAAGAGATGCAGTTTTCAAAAAATGGAAAAATATATCTACAGTAAATCTAGATGCCAAAAATTCACTTAGAATAGAATACAAATCGTTAAGATATGAAATCACTGCCCAAATATCTAAACATAAAATATTATATTTTCATTAACAATTTGAAAAGAATAAATGAAATGCAAAGAAAACATGGCAAACAATAAATGAATTATTAGGAAGTAAAGGAAAAGAACTGTTGGATAATATAATAATTGATAATTTAGGAAAAATAGATAATATAAAAAATATAAGCAACAATTTCAAAAACCAAATTGATATAATAGCACATAAATGTAGTATAGGAACATTTAAGATTAACAATAACAAATCAGTAGTTAACTCCTTTTTCATTGCCAGAAACAAATGAAGATGTTAGAAAAATAGTTTTAAAGATGGATAACAAAAAGGCACCAGGTCTAGACTGTATAAAAATTGAAAATGATATGAAAAAGAATGATAAAATTTTAATTTTAATTTTAAAATTAATAACCAATATTATTAATAAGAACATTAAATTAAGAGAATTTCCAACAAAATTAAAAGAAGTAATTATAAGACTGATACATAAACGAGGTTCCTTCCTAAATTATAACAATTACAGACTGATCGTGATACTGATCTCTATAGGAAAAATATATGAAAAATATATTTCACTTAAACTTACAAATTACATAGATAAATTTAAAATTATAATTGATGAACAGTTTGCATACCAAAATACCAAAAGCACAGAAAAGCTTTTAGAGAATTTTGCAAATTTAATAAATAATAGATTAGATAAATGTGAACATATTTTAATGTTATCGATAGACATGTTAAAAGCATATGATGTTATTGATCATGATAAATTAGGGGAAACCTTAGAAAAAATAGGAATTAGAGGAAATACATTAAAATTATTTCAAAGTCATTTAAGTAACAGGTCCTATAAAGTTAAAATAGATAATACATATAGTGACAGAATCAATTTGGACAAAGGTATTCCTCAAGGCAGTTATTTGGCTCCACTACTCTACATCATTTATGTGAATGATTTAAAGGAGTGTTTCAAAGACTGTAAATTTTTTATTTACGCGGATGACAATATTATAATTTCCTTTAATAAATATCAAGAAAAGGCCCTACAAACTATACAAAATGAGTTTGAAAACTTTATATAAAAATAAAACCAAATTAATACATATCACTACTCCATATACTAAAAGAATAGATTCAGTACTAACGTTCCATAATAATAACTGTATTCATAAGAATTTCCAAAACTGTATTTGCACAGATAGAATAGAATTAGTTAATAACCTCAAATATTTAGGAGTAATTATAGATAAAAATATTATTTGGAAAGAGCACACCTTATGTAACACAAAAGAAAAGAACATGTTTATGGAGAATGTGCAATTTAAAAAATATTACACCTAATTATATACTAAAAATTATTTATTATGCTTTATTTGATTCTCTTTTAAGATATGGAATTACCATCTGGGGTTCTACATCCAACACACACATTAAAAGTTTACAAAATTTACAAAATAAAACACTCAAAAGTTTCAGTGAAAATAATTACAATAATTAGAGTATAATGCTTTTTAATGAGAAAATTCTACATATAAAAAACTTATATGAATTTAATTTGTTAACAAGATATAGGTTAAATTCAAATATTTTAGAAAAACATGATCATAAACACAAAACAAGGAAAAAGTATAATTTAAAAAAACCAAATTACTTCAATAAATATGGAGAAAGGAAAATAGAAATTATAATACCAAAATTAGTAAATAAATTAGAACAACATAATAGAATTAGATTCAAAATATATATTTAAAAGGAACTAAAAAATTGGTTGTTAGAAATGAAAGATTAATCAAAATTAATCACTTTTCATAAGGAAATAGACATGAAAATTACAACTCTGAAGAAACAATAATAGGACATTTTTACAAAGTCAATTAAACAAAGTAAAGCTTCACTTGTAGTAGTAGCATACTAAATATTAAAATACAAAATTTAAATCTAAATAATCTATCTGACAAGTTCTTGAGAACTTAAGAGAGATTGTTCAATTAACAGTAATAAAATATGTATGTAAATAAGTTATTGTGAAATAATTAGTTAGAATAAATGAATGAGCTGTAATATAGCTGTACAGCAAATATACGATATATAGCAGTACTTGAGACACATTCGCATAGAAGAACACCACGAGAAAATAGAACCATGACAGATGATGGCAATTTAAAAACCAAATCTTCAATCCAGATGGCCAGCGTGTCGAGAAGTAAAACTAGAGAGACCCGATGGCAGTGATAGTTAAGTGAAGCAGATGGGACGGAAAGTAAGCCAAGTGTATGGTAGTAAGAAAGGGAGGGACGGAGCCAGAAAAGCATCACGATAAGCTCCAGACGACCTCTTGCGGACCAGCGGAGATTGGGGCTGAAGGACGGACATTGAGGGCCACCACTCCGCACTGCAGACGGAAGTGCTTCCACGCTAGACAAGAACCCTCGCAGAAGAAGAGAAAAAAAAACTCGAGAGCAATCAAGGCCCAGATTTTGGTGAGACAATGTTAGAAAATGGAATCTCATTGCAATAATATTTTCATTTAGGAAAGAGTAAGTGTAAGTGAGCTCGTTAGTTCTGGATGGAACCAAATTTAATGAGGAATTGTATATTTATTATTTTATGCCATTTGGCGAGGTTCAGACCATGACCAAGTACTGCTATGTATCGCTTGTTCTTCCACCTCACCATTGGACTTGGGTGAGGTCATTGGGGTGTTGGGTTGCCTGGGAACTTATAGTACCGAACCGACATTTGTCTGCTGGAGGAAAACCCCAGAAAACCTCACCTAGTTCAGCCGAACAGGGTTTGAACCCACGCTCTACCGCTCAGCGAGATCGAGGAAGCGAATACGTTACCACTAGACCACCGCAAGCACAAGTTTTTCTCCTAAAAATTCACGCATTGTTTCATGAAGTCGACATATTGCCACGAACAGTGAAATTTTCTTTATATGAAAGATATTTTTAAAAGATCCATGTTTTCCAGTAAAATTAGGAAATTGTATTGGAGAATTAAGATATGTCCTTGTTCACAAGCCAATAATTATTACGAGAATCGATAATCTGTGGGTTGAACTGGCAATAGGCAGAGGAGAATTGAAAATTTCAGCACACGCTTTAGATAAAAATAAAAAGTCAGTGTCATAATTTCAACATAACACAAACAAATTTGAATTTAATAAAACAAAAAGTTCACAAGTTCGTATTGTTATAGAATAAAGATTATTTAGAACATATTGTTAAAAAATAGTAACTAATACATAAATAGTAATTAAAACGCAACCCCCGAAATTTCCAAGGAGAAATTTTTATTTCCATAAATCTCTTGCACAGCATATGAACGATGACAATAAAGATACTGAAAAACAAACGGAAACTCACTCGAGTTCATCTCCCCATCTAACACGATATCTCGTCGAATCGTAGCACCATACCCTGACCCCGCCATTCGCCGCCCCTCCTCTGCGGACGCCAGAGGCTGCTCCTGCCATCTGGTGCAGCGCCCGCGAAGCTCACTGCCGCCAGGACCCCGCTCATCCCTCTGTGCTCCAGCGCGATCAACGAACGCCACCACCCACCCTGTGTCCTCCATGCCACGCCTCCCAATGGACACGCTGTTGCTAGGAGCGGCGCTTCAGGGTTGCGTAGGGGGTGGGGGTGGTGATGCCACGGGTAGTACAGATTAAAAAGCATTGTAGCATTAAATATATATATTTCGGGGGTTGACAGTTTATAATTACACATTCGCTATCTCCACAACCATGAGCAGAATTGGGGGCAGAAGGTGAGGAAGGGGTTAGTTGCTAGACTTCGCACAAAATTTAGAAGTCATCAACATTTTTACAACCCATTGTTACAATAAAACCTCCCTCAAAGTTTGAACATTTTTTAGGTAGATGATTTGAAGATACGTGATGACTTTACCTCAGAACCTGCATTTCGGACAGCCGCTTGTCCAATAGAAAAAAAGTTACAAATTTCGCAAGAATGGTGAGCAAATTTCAGCAGGAAAAATCCAAATCCAATCCAAGTATTAGAAACATCTCGTTGAAGTTTTCTTATAATCGTACTAAATTAAAAAATAAATAATAAATAAACAACCGAGTAGAAGGTTCCGAGTTAAAGTAAATATTGTCTTCTTTATCTAATATCATACATTAATCAGTCTAATGTAACTCATTTTTAATCAATTATCTTATTATTATTATTATTTTGATGTTGTGATGTTCAGTTGACAGCTCTAAAGGTGTTCTAGCTGGTTGAAATTTCTAATCCCATGCTTCTATCCACTCTCTAAACAATTAGATTCACTTTCTTAAAATGTGGGCAGTGCTAAAGAGAGCAATCTCTTGTATTTCCCATTCTCTTGGTTTTTCTGGGATGGAGTCTAAATATTATTATTATTATTATCATCATCATCGCGAAATTTTTCGAAGTATAATTCTTGAATACTTTGTAATTTTACTTGAGAGGATTCTACCATAACAATATAGTGTCCCAGGAGTCCGTATACTACAGAATTGGGATCACTGATTGTACACTACAGAACGAGATATTCAGAAGACTGAAGGTCACGACACAAACTCAACATTTAACGAGCAACTTTAGTCCAGAAAGAAATAAAATGCTCGGTGAGTTTAAAATTAGATGTTGAAAGTCCAACAGACTCCAAAAGATGTCCTAGGAGCTTAGGCACATCGATTTCTTGCCAGAAAGAGATGTTAGCAACTGCTATCTGCCATACGTTACTCATTCGTAAGAGAGTGTACAAGTTCACAACGCCCATTTTTTGAATAAATTAGTTTACCCGGATTAATTCATTTTGCTTTTCGACAGCGTAGAGATAATCCACTGTAGGAATGAGCGACAAAAAACTAAGTTAAATAATTTATTTAAAAAGCTGTTTCGAAATACGTATGACGATGTGGAGGACAATTAACTAATTTACTTCCGATCAAGAGCCCCAAGGTATTTCTAACATCTCTGCACCCCAAGACAAAATCATGACAGACCCCTACGTTCAGAACTGAAATATTTAGATGTTTGGTGTCGAATCAACAGAACATCAACAAATGTTCTTCCCGATCGGTTAGAATAGAACAATTATTAAATAGTAATAGAAAAAGTGGGAAAGCAAAACAAATGAATAAATAGTAATTTTCTACACAAATTTTGACGGAACCAAGACATAAGATTTGGTTTGCCTCCCCTGATGATTACATTTGTCCACTGTAATAATGAGTAAATCGAATTTCATCGCAAATTACAAATAATAATGCCCTTCCATTACGACGTTATATTATGTTGTTTTTGTTTTCAGATCAATTCCTTATTCTCTACAAAACGTTCAAGAAAATTTCTCTCCTACTACTATTAACGACCATTATATAATCTAATTAAATATATAATGATATTTATAAAAATACATACGGAGTTTGAATTTACGCACGGACACTTAAAAAAACTATCTGGTTTATACAATACAATATTATAACATGTTTGTGTTTCTGCTTTTTTGTAAACATATTTTGTGTTTATATTTCTGTTTATATCATGTTCATTTGTCCTGTTGTTATGTTTATTGTTACAATTTGTTATTACTTGATCACCTGACGACAACTTTAATCCAAGTCGAAACGTTGTGAGCTCTTCACCGAAAATATAAATATTATTCAAAGTCCATAAAAGGTCGTAAAATTTCTCTTCATTCTAGAAAATTAATGTGAGGAGGAAGGAGGAGTTTTAAATGCTTGAGTATTATTATCCGTACAGTTCTATGGGTGGAGAGTCTGCACATGACAATGTTCCACCGCCCTACCACGTGATGATGAATGCGTTTGAGGCGGAACGAAGATGAGAGGCAGGAGAAATGGGAGTATCCCGACAAAGCTCGCTGCAGATCCACTGTGTCCACATAAGCAAACTTCTTGGATTATCCGAGGTTTGAACCATCGTCACCACGTTAAAGACTAGTGGTTTTTTCTTCGTCGCGTGTTTGTTGATAGTAAAATGGGAAAGAAAAACAAGTTACGGATTAAGAAACACAACGAAATTTTTAAAAAACAAATAAACCTGGAATTTTATCTAGAACAACATAAAATTTATATGAATAAAAAAAAAACATTGGAAAATTATGTGGAACATCGAACGCCGCTGGCGTACGGGAAATGCAATGAATAGGATAGGATAGAAGGCCTACATTGTATACACATCTACAACACATCGACGGCCAATTCTTCTAATGATAGTTGAGAAAATATAGTTACAGAATAATTATAATTGAACATGATACTTACTGCAAAATTATATAACATATCGTAAGAGAGATGTCCCTCCTGAACACCATTAGCGCACATAGGATTGCTATCTAAATATTCTGGACTGATTTACAACACTCACAATTTTTAAAATGATAGCACCACCTCGGTACGCATCTTCCTATTTCGTTGCATCCAAGACTAGCGTATTGTTTATCAATAAGTATGGCTCTTCCCGTAATCTTCTAGTGCAAATACCACCAGAAACTGACAATTAAGACGTAAGTCCGTCAACAGGCAACTACTCGTAGCATATCATCAATTCCATTTTTAGAACACTAGACACAGATAACAACTAGAGAGGATATTTTGATACTGAATACTACCATCATCTTTTTACTTGTAGTTCTTATCACAATAGGTCCCTCAGGTGGCTCAGGTGCTAGCGTTCTTGCTCATTACCAACTTATCCCGGGTTCAATTCCCGGTGGGGCCAGAAATAATTTGTAACTTTCCACATTAATGTTCCAGTTTATATAGCTGTGACTTCTGAAAAGCGAACCCTCCTTCCTCTGTCCACCTCCTTCTACTCCTATAACGATTACTATAACTAAGTACTCCTACTAACACCTCTACGTGGGCCAAGTTGTGGGTAACCGGTCTACCTACTACTAATAGCCCTTACCACCCACCTGCTGTCTCCAAACTCTTCATGTAGATAAGCTTCAATATCACGTTATATTTCCCATTTACAAGTACCGCAATAGAAAAAAATATCATAATAACAGCAGCATAGATTACAAATAAAAAATGCTCGGTAGCATTTCATAGTGGATTATTCTTATCATTTCTCTGCGTTAGGAAGATAATCCCAATGCGTGATGAGATCATTGGCTAAGTTAAATAAATGTGAATCCACTGTCCTGAATTATTCTGTAACAAATCCGTCGTGTATGCGAAGTAATTTCCAGGAGTGCGGGCGCTACGAGCATCAACGAGGTTATTGGTGTCCGGGTCATTTTGTTCTCCAACACATTTCACGCCGACATCCGACTGAAGTGTTACGGTAATGAATTAACGAAACAATAACAAAAGTTTAATACCGTGCTGGTATATATTCATTGCACACTGCGAAATCATGAGTTTGGCGAACTTCCCATAGGTCCTAGTCTGAATTTTCCAACACACGCACTACGGCGCTTGATCAGCTTCCAGTAAAATCCAAGCCATCGCCATCAGTGACGTCACGGTACTAACCGTATTATCCGAATCATTCACTTAGTGATTCGCTCATGTCAAGCGCAAATACTTAATTTCTCGACTGCAACGCTGCCACGTGTCACTCCTGCAAACTACATTTGCAATTATTAGTAATCCAGGTACGGGCAGTTAAAGGACCAAAAATCTGTCACGTGTGTAGATGCTCAGTGACCTATAGATATAAATAATGTCGGAACATGAATTAATCCCAAGGAAACCCTCAGGATACTATAAAACTTTAACAAACAGAATATTATATTATACTTCAAACCAATCACTTTAAATATTCTCTTGAAACCGATACAGAAATGTGCGTAATATACACGAAATATAAAATGAAGAAAAAATAATCTGGACAATAAAATATGACTGGTGAAGAAAGTAAAATAAAATTTATACACTTCAGTGACGAGAATAACACTTTTGGGATCATCTAATTAACGTGAACGTGAGTTCAAAAATTCATTTGGTTTGGTATTGTTCCAAATATCGTTAAAAAATCCATTTTACAGACGTTCAAATTTCAAAGTAATTCCATTTTCATTGCGCCATTTTCCAAAACATGAGAATAAAAATTCGAAATCGAAACCCGTGATGAGGGAACTTTTGTCATAAACCATTTCGATGGAACATTACAGATACAGTTTCCCTAGTCTAAAATGGTTCTAAAACGAGTTATTAAAAGAATAACAGTCAACCCAAACACATCCCTTCCACAGTTACCATGGCAACAGCGTCGCGAGTTCTAATTAACAATAAGTGGGACGAGAACAATGATAAAAAAATTTTGACAACTCAACAATACAATTACTCAAATATCATAACACGCACTTCTCCCAACAACGCGAGGATTAAATATTTATCTCCCTTCCGTTTACACGACAATAGCAAAATGCGGTTTTCATATGACAGACAAGCCGTAAATTTACAATTATCGAGGCTGTTAATAATTGTAATCAAAATTAAAGGAAATACCCTTTTCCAACTGTCTAGTTGTTGCTTCTATTCCTACCTTGATTAAAATTTTAATTGGTCAATTTAGAGCAAACAGCAAAACCAACACATGGAAATGTGGCACCGGATTATGAAATTCTATAGCTGGTCCAATTTCCTCTCTCCCGTTCATTCGTATTAAATATGCAGGAGACTCGTTTTTCAGTTAGCGGCGGATAAACAGAAATGCATATATACATCTATATTCCGCAGCATAAATATTGATAATTGATGGCAGCAAGTATGAGGATATATGGCACAATGCCTCGAATTCTGCTTATCAACTTCACAAAGGACGCAGCAGTGGACAGCTTATGAGCTCCGGGATTCGCACAATCCTCGGGACATTTATTACAATGTCAAATTTAAAAAAAGAACTAATCAATATCCGACAAGACTTAAAAAGAATGATCAATTTAAAGGTTGCACTTAACCCCTTATGGATTACGATAGTAGCCCTTGAGTGTTTGAATAGCGTATAAACAGAAGTACTCACTTTGAGAGATTTTTTTTCTTTTTACGAAAGTTTTAACCACTATATGTATGTATCTCGTTTCGGCCAGCTAAGGACTACGAATGACGAGTGCCACTAATACTCAGTTTTTGTGTGATTTTACTCACTAGTCACATCGTGAATTTTACCGAGATCGGAGGAACAGCGTCTAGATAGGATCCAGATTGCTGTATCCGAGTATTACAATTGCGGTTGTTAGCCGCAGAGGGTGAACTTTTCATACATCGCAGCTATTTAAACTGAGACATGGAAATGAAAAGCTACAAATTTTATCTTGCCCCACCGGGGAATTGAACCCGGGATGACTTGGTGACGAGCGATCACGTTGACACCGTAGCCACGGAGGGGTTTTTAACCACTATAATTAAAAGTTCAGTAATTTAAGTTCACTGTATCCATCAATAGTCTTTGTAAACTTATTCCTGTTCGAAAGAACTATCACAGAGTAGACCAAAACAGATCTTCAAAAAAATTAAAACGGGTAACTTTTGAAGTATATTTTCTTCTCTTGTAATTAAGAGCAAAGTTTTGTGCGCCAGATTCAAGAGAATTAGAAACAAATAAGTTTCTCTAGTTCCCCTAAGGAGCTCACATTTCAGTATTTTCTGTTTTGTAGGATTATCTCCAATTTATTTCATCAGAAGATTTGTGAACACCAATACAGTTAAATGAATAAATAAATGTATAAATTTGCCGTCGAAAACATAGAAACACATGGAGGACAAACTAATTTACTCTCCGGAAGCACGCAAGAGACCATCCAAACAATTCTGACGAAGGAAGAGGCAGATTTAAATTTTCTGCGTCCCATCGCAAATTTAGGGCATAAACCCCAATGCACGAGTAAAAATCGTAAGCTACTAATTATAAAATAGAAATTTCATTTTGTGGTCATATTGAGCAACTCACAGAAGCAGTAATCAACGTGTAATATAATCCGAACAAATCAACTGAAAGAAGAATACAAGCTTTTAGCTACTATTATCTAAAAATTATATAATAGATCGTAATCCACTGTAGCTAATTATACGTAATACCGTAAAATTAATAAGAATACCTACCTTAAAGAGAATAAATTGTATCAGAATTGCTGATAAACAGAGAGAAAAACAGGTAATGAGGATACAGGCATAAAACGGAAGTAAGATTCTCGTCCATCACATCGGAGCTGCAATTCACACACAATACAGGCTGCTTCTTTTCACAGGTATGTCGGAAGAGGACGTGAATCGTCGAAAGACTGATAAAAAACTGAGTAAACAATTCGAAACAAAATTCGCATGTTTGAACCCTCTAACATTAAGAAAGAAACTTCCACCCGTGCGTCTTCTCATTAAATTCTCCAACATTAAAGCGTTTTCAGAAGACCGAGAAGCTTATTCATTAAACCATGACATGTTTGATTTACAGGAAAAGTAAAAAAACAAAAAACAAATAGAACCCGAGTAAAATGACTAATTATCGTACTGAAGTACTACTTCAAAATTTGGATAAGTTAGTCTTCAACTGTTCCTTTGAGTATACTAGGTTAAAAATTCTCTTTCAAGTGTCTGTGAACGCCTCAAAGAGAATTAAAAATACTAACTTCGAAGCAAAAAATAATAATTGGAATCCAAAGAAAATTCCACATCACATCTTTTACAAAGGATTACTTTTTTGAACAATGTGGAATATTTTTTTGAGTGTGCTTTCATTGCGAAAACGATCTCTCCCGTAATTTACATTTCAAATAAATAATGAATAAAATTAGCTGAACAAAGGGACTCGAAAGAATTTTCAGGAGTCAGAACTAAATGGGCCCAGCGTAACCGCTGCGGGCTGTAGCTTCCTGTCCATTTGGCAGTTTATCCTTTCTTTTGTTTCGGTTTTTTCACTACGCAACGACAGAAAAGAATCGTAGCTAGTCTTTTGTCTCTCTTTTTCTAAAGAGTCGCAGTGCTGTCACTATCTGAGTAATCTTGGAAGGCTATGCGATACAGCTCGTTGCATTTTCGTGGACATACATTCAAAGCAATGGTTTCGCGGTTTATCTTAATACAACCGGAAAACACTTGAGTAGGTAATGACATTACACAATTGAAACAAAAGAATGTTAGAAAAAGTTGTGTAAAATCAGTGTTCTACGTCACAATGAACTAATAGCTGTGAACAATATGTCCAAAGAAACTGGTATACGGATTTTCTGGTCATTAATATAGCCACTAAAAATAAATTTATACATTCTTTCGAAATATTTTAGCTGACAAAAAGTTCAGGACTTCATTAGTACATCAAAAAGTAATTTCGTAATTTACGAGACCGGAAATTGAAGTACTTCCTGAATTTTAATCGTCGAACGTGTATTTATAGTGTTGAATAGGCAATTTAACTACTCGAACAACAAGTGTACCGATCTAAGAACGTTACTCGTTTTCAGAATAAAATAAAAATATACATAATTGTACGCAAATGAATTCTCAGACGCGTATTTAATTTACTCCGATTTTTTTCAGAATGTTTTTTATCCTCTGAAGATATTCTGTTCTATACGATTTTCATGTTTGGTTTACCCAGGGAATCACTTCTTCACAGGAAATTATAATAATAACCTTGAATATACATTGTCACGAAGTTTGCGAATTATCCACAAATGTATTTAAATTTTAAACATGAAAAAATTAATTACATTACACAAATTGTTAATAAATGACGATTATCAACACAAATAGCAGGATATTCACAACATTTTACATCAGAAGAATTAATAGAAGGAATAGAAAAGGAATAGTTTTCATTCATGACCTACCACGAAGAATATCCTATGCCATTTAATATCTTTTACATTTCTAAAACGACCTTGCAATAGCTCTCAAAACATCTGACATAGTTAAACATTTTCAAACTTATTCATTGAGAAATTACGTCAGTCATTATGTCATCTATTATTCTTAGAACACTTAAAAACACTATAAACTCAGCTGAAGGATATGAGAATAACAAAAATTGTGATGTGACAAACTTCATGATCGTTTTATTACTATTCAGTTTCTGAACCAAGCTAATAATGCTAATGAGCAATACAAAATGAGTTTGATATGATTTTATACCTCTTCGAGAAAATTAAAAACTCCATTTCCAAATCATTACGTTTTTTAATCGCATATCTTGAAGTCACTTCGTTTGTCCTTGGATTCTGTGAATGAATCACAGCAGAGGATATCAAACGTATCATGTAATTTCTTAGGAGGAGAATTTTTCAGGCGGATAAGTTATTCTAAGGTACTAATTTTCAGATAGAACCTGCAGAACAATTTTACTGATTGAGGAAGGTTAGGTGAGCCATAAAGCTTACTTTTCGTAACTCAAAACTGTGTTACTATTAACGGCTATCTTTTGAAGTGCAGTACAATATGGGAATCTATATATTGGAGTAAGAACATAACCATGATCAATAAAAGTACAAAAGGAACACAAATGTCACTATTTTCGTGAAAAAGGGCTAACACTTCTAGAGACGAACGAAGTTACAGACAAAATGATTTGAGGTAAACAGAAAGATATATTAATTTCTATAATCCCACCTATTTTGGGTTGCGAGTGGTGTACAATTAATAAGAAAGGGACCAAGCAAAGAATGGAAAAGTTTATTTTTTTTCAATTTATATAAATTTGTTTTTTCAAGCATATTAAAAATACTTAATATAAAAGTGCAATTATTGACCCCAAAAATTAAANGATTACGGGGCGGGGGGGGGGGGCAGGTGGGTAAAAGGCAAAAAGGGTGACGACACCGTGGGCGCTTCTAATCTTATATTTCGTCTTATATTCCGCGCCCCCAAAGAGAGCACTGAGCAACAACGAACGAACAATAACAGTGATTCGGATAATCAGGGAATATAATGCATTATGGATATTGTAGGGTGATTAAGTCACATGAAGGATTAAATCATCAAACCTACAACCTTTGGTGCAGGGGTTTCGCGTCCCTACCACAACTCCACCACGTCGGTGCCAAAGGGAACCAACATAAAAGCAACGACTGATCGATTGTTTGCTAGCAGAGTTCTAAAGAAAATCGCGATTTATGACCTCTGTAAGAAACTTAATTAGTAATAGCGTGCGTCTGTGTTCATGAATACGTGAAAGGAACTCAATAATTGTTTTTCTTTTCTTTCAAATTAATACGCTAAGAAAATAATTTAGGTAAACAAAATAAGTAGTACTCTTTATTCCGACATCAATTCCTCCGCTAATACTTTTCTAGAAGTCATACATCCAAAAAAGGGAGCAAGAAGATTTATTTTCGGTGTCTAATGGAGAACAGATATCTCTGAACAGCCTTCATCCGTCGGCATCTACACAAAGTGCCGGCAGATGTTTCCCATAACGCGAGGCACGCGCCGGCCATCCATATGCCATTTCACAGAATTCCTTGACGAATATACTCTTCGAGGCGGGATAAATTTGACACGGAACTTAAAACAAATATACATGAAATGCTAATGCTATCTGTCATAAGAGAAGGTACAACACAGACTGCATTCTCTTACCTTGATTTTTTACTGCACTATAAATGTCATTTAAAATCACGCGGAAAGTCTTTTGTATATCTAATGCAGTTATTTTGCATCATTAAAAACACTACAAAAACGATACATAGAATACAATTACAGGTGATGTAATAGATAACTTATAATTTAAGAAAATAAAACAAAACATCCAATTTACTTTAATATAAATATTTTGTATTTACATCAACATTTTAATTGCCAATAATAACACATTTTTCTACGTTTTGGAATTGTCTAACCAACAAGTAATAAAAATTACCATTTTAAACAATTTAAACAAAACTTTTCAGTAACTTAAGTAACATATTGCATTATGGGATTAACCGACTCCAATCAGTTTCATTATCCTAACTCTCTCTTGGTTCATTGTGTTCACTGGAGTCGGGGTCCGAGGAATAATGTATTTCTACTTTCTGATATACGTAGTATACAGAAAGATTTGTAATCGTGAAAAAAAAAGAAGAAGCGAGATTTCGATGGAAATATCAGTCAAGCAGTCTGTACTTGTTTTTGACAATAAATTTCTTATTAGTAAATTTATTATTATCCGTTTCGACGATCCCTGATTCTGGAAAAGTGCTTTTTAGCATAATTTCTATCTGCTACACTTACACATAAGTTTACTGATACAAGAAGCTTGAACAATATTAGTAGTGTAAATGGACCCAGCAGACGTAGAATACACTTTTCGTAAACTGAATATGATAATGATAAAATACATAGGAGGACAGCAAATACGAAAATACATCGATTTCTCCGCAATTACATTTACACGATGTTTATGAGACTGGTAAGTCGCTTTATGTTTTAAAATAATGTTCTGAATATTTATTTTACTTTCAAATTTCAAATAAACGACAGTAATAAGTTCATCTAGTGGCTCTGAGCATGAATAGAACACTAGAAGACGACCAAAATATAGAGGACCACGCCAGAAATGACACTTTCACTACAGAGTTTTTTATCACTCTATACTGCAGATGGAGAAACGTACATGAGAAAGTATGTGCAATGGTTTTGCACGATTAGTTTCTGTGTGTGTTATGTTTGCGTGTATGTTATGTCCGCGATCAATTTTATTCCCCGTGATTTTATACTTGCTCTTTTCCACATATACGAGAGAGTGAAAATGCTTACGCCACGGTAATATTCAAACGAGAAAAAGTTCAGCAAGTGTTGAGGCAAGTGGGATAGCGGTAGCGCCTGCGACCAATTTACGAGGTCCCGGGTCCGTCTCTATTTTCACTCGGTCGTAGACAATACAAACTTCCCTCCCCGAGAAAGTAATCGGAATTTGTGAGTTAAAAATAGTGCAGTCAAATTCGCCGCCCGCTTTTCCTCATCTTCTTCAATCTCAGAAAAACCAACATTGAATCAAGACCACGCCGACCCGACCTCGACGTGCCGAGGGCTCAAGGCTGATAGCATTCTGGTGGAAGAGCTATTCAGAATTAGTCACCGAAACGAAGCATTAAATGCAGATAAATGGATCGGTAAACTTACAGGTGACTTTGTTAGATTAGAACGATTCTTTGTTTTGTTTAAAGTCGTCTTAAGACAATGCTACAGTAATTTATAACATAATTAGGCTCATATACTCTTCAGCGTATCCATTCCATTATTCCATGTCTGAATGTTTTCAGGGTTCAACAGAAGTCCAAAATCGGGATCAAGAAAAAACGACAAATTCAC
Organism: Laupala kohalensis; assembly: GCA_002313205.1. NCBI lineage: Eukaryota > Metazoa > Arthropoda > Insecta > Orthoptera > Trigonidiidae > Laupala > Laupala kohalensis. The sequence continues at coordinate 200,098 of NNCF01126220.1, read as the reverse complement.
TTCACTCATCACTAGAAGTAAAATTATTTAAATAATTAAAAAACACAACATATTAACTCATGGTTACGGGATTCCCAGAAAAATGGTGATGAAATGTCTACCGTGAGTTTCTCAGAAAATCCCGCTTTCTCGAAATGCAGACACACCAATCAAGTGCATTGTGACCCACGATATTTACCTATCGAGCCAATGATGTAACCAGTTCTTCCACGGAAGCAGAAAGGAAAAATTAAGCTGACTTTTCAAGTCTATTTCTTTCCGACGTAAATTACCTGAGACAACCATAGAAAATTACAGTTCTCGAATCAGGAAGCTCAACGAAATAAGTATCGGATCGCAGGACTTAATTGATGTGTGAAGAAAGAATTTGTGAGAGAAACGTAGTGTCACTCATTTGCCCTCGTCGATAATATTTTTGGTTTCGCAGGGTGGAATGTTCATTTAGCTTCTCTGGTCCACATGGGAAGAAAACGACTTGTTTTGGACAGTACACTAACACAACCGGGATCAGATGTACAAAATATTTGGTTTCTAGACAGAATTAATGTCTATGAGTGTAAACGAAGTACAGCATGAATTTAAAGAGACTTTTCTGATTATTAAGACATAGTGTAGTTCAACAGTATGTTCATAAACTGATGAAATATTGGGTTGTGTATGTCTCACGGGGCTCATGTAAGACTTGAATCACTACTCCACGAAGACTATGACGAATTTCTAATGATAAAACAAAATAAGAATGTAGAAAAAATAGGAACAAAGAATGTATAGTAAAACAAAAGACAAAAAATAAATATGTGGTAAACCAAAGATGTTATCAGGAGTGGTATGAGCCAATTGTGAGAACTTGTACAAAAAAATGCAATGCAACAAACTATAGAAACACTTTATAATTCTACAACAAACGTTAAGTTAGAAATAATAGATTATGACGGTGCGCATAACGAGTAACACAGTCGAAGAAAATCGTCATGAAAAATGAAACTGCCGCTGGTACTAGCAGAAGAAAGGATAATCTTCAACTCACGCCAAAGCGGTTGCCAATGCCACGTTAAAAGAACGCTCAAAACGTCTCTCACTTCTCGGTCTCCAAAACATCACGTGACTTGAGGACAACGCACCCCGTCAGCCAATGAAACACTAGGCGAAGCTCGAAAGTTAATCATCCCGGCTATTTATAACCACGGAAAAATGAGAGGCACTCTTAAATCTATTAGTACTGAAATTAAGGTACACGTCTGGACTGTGCTCCACTGAACTTGCCGATTTAATTTCTGCTAAATTCCATCAAATACGGTAAATTCAATAATATCTCAAGTAGCCATTCCCGATGTTTTTTCAAAAACATTTCAATCGATATATGAAACTTTTCATGCTGCACGTCCCTTGTTTCCCTAATCTTCGCCGTAAAGGATATCGCTGTATATACATACCCAGAAGCATATAAAGACGTGACGATCACACGTTCATGGAGTTTGGATCACAATTCAGGTTTAATCAAATATATTCACTGATTCCGTGTGTTTCGTCTAGTGCGCTCATATCTGATGACATTGATTCAAACCCTGGTTTATCCTATCAATCGAAATGAACAACACGAAAAATCGGCAAGGGCACATTCGTTATTCCTGTCTTTCATCATACCTGACCCTTTTCTCTTCCTTAAAGTTGGAGAAAAATATTCCAAGGGGTGTGTATTCATTTCCTAACACTTCTGTTAATATGTCAGTACCGCGCCGGAAATATTGTATCAAGAGCTGTTCCAAAATAGGATTCTATTACACACGCTACTAATTATTAAGTTTCTTTTGGTACATAATTTTAATTATCAATTATTGGGGAAACAAAAATCGTTATACACGTGACATTGAATATCAGCATGGACATTCCACAACAGGATATTCAAGGTTGAATCATTCTTTTTTTTTGCACGATTTCCATACTAGTACAAAAAGGAACAATACGAACCGTCTTGTTCAAAAACCTTTAATCAACTTGGATTGAATTTATTTTGAAACTGCAAGATGAGTTTCAATTTATGGTTTTCAAAGTGAAAGATCACGGGATGTTACTCCAACTGAGAAAGAACGCAATATGATGCAATGATTGGTCGGTTGCATTCTTCGTACTGAAAGGAATGGAAAAACGCACGTGACCTTGTTTCATTGAGAGAATGGGATGTGATATGGACGATTTATGGTGTGAATGGATATTTCCTCGAAGAAATAAAATATAATTATATTTAATATATCTTGGAACCATAAAATGCATTACGTTTTTCTTAAATACTTCACCACGTTTAAGGAAACTTATGTAAATATGAAATCACTAAACATTTGTATCTTCCGATTGAACACGAAACGAAAAAAATCAATTTAAGTTTCGCCCGTAATCACTACATTGAATTTACTGCAACTGGTTTCTCCAATCTATGTTGCAGGTCCACTAAATTGGTCAGCACAAAATGTCTAGGCACAACTTGAGATCTTTCTATCCCCTGATGTTTTACGAAATTCTTAACTCTACCCGTGGGCGAATATTAGCCTTTTTTCTTTTTGAGTTTCGACGAAACAAATTGTGTTTTCAAAGATCTTTACATGTTCTCTTAGTTACAATATTAAATATATTTGTTTCAAAGTATCCCGTAATTTTTAATACCTTCTACGATTCGACACAGTGCAAAATAATAATAATAATAAAAATTTCTGCGTCACATTCTTTTCTTCTTAAGAGTGATGATATTGGTTTCGTCTTTTGAGTTGAAAACATCGGAGAAACTCAAGCCTTTCTAATCCTTATGAAGTTGGTTCTTGGGTCTCTACCTCTCGTCAGTATCAACTCTTAATAAAGGATGGTAGCAATAAGGAGAGAAATCAATGAACTCGCAATGAGGCGGAAACAAGTTCTGGTCCATTTTGGCCCGGGTTTCCCCTCCTCGACCGGGTTTTCACCTACTGGACCAGGTTTCCTCTCCTGGACCAGGTTTTTCTCCAGTTCCTTCGGGTAGAGGCGGATATTTTTTACACAAACTCACTGGGCGGCATCTATTGATATAATCTCGAATTTAGTGATATTTAACAAAGGGTTCTAATGACCTTGACGTTGATGAGCCCAAAAGCCCCAAGAAAAAAAAAGATATTTAACAATTACGATTTATAAACACTACTTTCCGAATAATCTACAGTTTGATAATAAAATGTACTTCTGGAATAGCTTTTTGGTGTTTTATTTAATATAAATTTAGTTGGTATTATGTTATTACTATAACATGTACCGAACTATTTTTATTGTTAGGTGTGTGTTGAAATGTTAAAATACGCCCCATCCTTAGGGTCCTTGATCGGAATTGATGGGATGGTCCCTTGCTTGCTTCCGGCGAGTACTTCTTTTTTTTTTGTTCTCCAAGTGGTCAAACGTAGTTGGTAACAGCTTTTTTGACAATAAATATATTGATAAGAAATTTATTGAGTTAAAAGAGAATGAACCCCCCACCCACCCACCCAAAAAAATGAGTGAAGCTTGCTGCTGTCTTTTACCGGAGTTTCACTGGTGGCAGCGTGGGGTCGCGTCGCCGACAGAGCGTTCCCGCGTGATGTCGCGCGTACGAGAGGGAAGGAAGGTTGGAGGGAGGAGAAGAGGAGACGCAGCGCGAGATATGGGACGTCAGTGTGTGTTGACGTCACGAGCACGCGGCTTCCACGCGGCGACGCGCCAGCATCTCGCTTAATTTAGATCAGCGTTCTCTCGTTCGTTCGCGCGCGCTCGGAGACCCACTCGTGCTTCCCGACATCTCGTAGAGACAGTCACCTACACACATCGACAACAAATAGGAGTCGAGGATTTTTCCACTCTGATTCAATAGAACTTTCTTCAACGGAACTTTCTTCAATTTTCATTAGCGGACATTTCCGCACAGTGTAAATGTAGACTTTCGCGGCCGAAGTATTTGTATGGGTATGTGAATATACACACATATGGGCCTCATGTAGATAATTAATATATTAAATTTTATTCTAGTAGTAACCGTGTGTACTAATATCCTACCAATTTTGTACCGTCTGTGTGTATTTTATAGATATTTGGACGATGATTTGTTATTAAACTTCTTATTATTGAATTAGGTATATTTTTATTGTCTTTTTTTCCTATCTGCCATTGAGCGTTGCTCACTTGCAGACTAATAAATTATTATTATATAAACTTGTTTGTCCGGGACACATCGCGTCTTAGTGGACATAACTACAACCGTTTCGGCCATCTTGCTGTGGCTTTCTTCAGAGCAATATCAGAGTCTTACAGACCTAAGTCTGTATGATTCTGATATTGTCCTGAAGGCTTAGGTCTGTATGACTCGAAGGGTGAGAATTATTCTTCCTCCATTGGGAAAAAACATGAGATGCAGAAGTGGGGGGAAAAGTCACAAGGGGGAAATTCCTTATCTTAACCTCCCCCTTTAATTCGAACCCTGACTCTGTATAGTGGAAAATTTTCAACTCTTTAATTTTTTTAAAGTAGTCATTAACTTACTACAAGTGGATACATCTTAATAAAGGACAAATTGTAATGTCCTAGATGTACGTTTTATAAAAGTATCGTCAGCTATTACTAAATATTGGTCTCATGGTATTTTGTAATGAAATTTTAAAAATCGGAATTCTTTATGAGAGTTCGCATCTTTTGAATTTTCTGCTGCATCAGGACAAATAGGTCGGGTAAATAATATAAAATACTTTTTTCTTTTTTTTTGG
>NNCF01126220.1:182427-195213 GCA_002313205.1 Laupala kohalensis | reverse complement strand
TTTTAACCAAGGGCCCCCCCCCCCACCAAAAAAAAAAGTGTTCTTATTACGTATCACAATTATAACGTATAAATTGTAAAAAGAGTTGTCACATTGAATGAACTGAATGCAATTGATCACAAAAATAATTTTCAAACTCGTAATAAAGTGCACTTATTGACAAACATATTGCATCGACTAGTGCCATTTCCTGGTATTGCTAACAATTATTGTAAAACCGTAAATGGCTCATTGCGTTCTCAACACTAAAGTATCACAGAAAGGAATTTTCGATACGAAATATTTGGTATGTCATGATTTTTTCCCCACCATGTAATCTGAAACGGAACCACACCTAACATCATGCCTCGAGTTGGCCACCACCGTAGAATGCCTGCAGGGAGATGGGTTAACCACTGCCCATTCCCTGACACCCACCCCGAAGAGGTCGTAACGCGGATTCTTGCCTCGACCACAAAAATGAACAAATCCTGCGCATGGAAGGACTGTGGTCGGTACCCAGTTATTTATTACGGGCCGGTGAAGACTTCCGACAACACAGCAATGTTCACTTATTACTTGCTGGTTCCGATCATAAAAACACAGTACATCTAGACTTGTTCATAGATGTGTAATTAGATGAGTATTATGTTTGTTCATATAGCGCAGCTATATTTTGTTGAGAAATACTTCTCGCGGATGTGATATATAGAACACAATTTCGGAGTATCAAGAGTATGAATAGGATAAGGATGATGTTAAATTTTAGGTCCAACATTATGAAGAACCGTTTCTTGAACGTCGCTGCGTGAGAATATCACACAGACTTACTACATTTGACATATGAATTCTCAAAGATTAAATAAGTAAATTTATTGTCAAAAAAGTAGTTACAAAATGCGTATGACCACATGAAGGACAATAAGCTAACCCCCCGAAAGGAAGCAAGGCACCATGCCATCAATTCCGATCAAGGAACCTAAAGCAGAAGCGGATGTAACTTTTTTCAACACACTCCTAAGTTAAATATGAAAATAATTCGGTACATGTTATAATATTAACAAAATACCAAAAAATTTGTATTTAATGAAACAAAACAAACAACAAATTCACAATTATGTATTATTATAAACTATACATTATTCGGAAAGTATTGCTAAAAATTCGAAATTTTTTTCCCATTTATTTTGGCTTTTGATACAGAGACCACCTTGTCTATAAGACAATACAAGTCTCATTCTCTATATTTTCTCCTTTTCATTTATTTTCTAAATCTTTTTTAGCGTCTAATAGCAGTTTTGAACAACATTCACTGCCGCGAGGAGGCGGACGCTCATCTACCTTCTAGCTCTTCTTTATATATGATTCTAATTAGGTTTAGTTGTGTAACAAAATTCCGGAATAATTCAAACGTTTGTTTAGTACATATTCGTGAGTGATGATCCTGTAGTGCTGTCAACCCTTTATTTTTATAAATCGTAACTATTAAAATAACTCTAAATTCAAGATTGTTTTAATAGATGCCGCATCTAGGAAAGAGCCTAGATAATCTGTATAATATATCCGCCTCTATCAGAATAATAAAATACTCACACAATTTCCTTGAATCTTTCGAGTGTGTTCCTACCAGATGATTGATCAATATTCAACAAAATAAGTTTTTGACTAAATTAGCTGTAATTTTATTAATTCAAGAAATTATTCAACGAACTAAGAGTATTATAACAGAACTTGTAAAAAGGACAATTTCGCAATGTTGATATTAATGTAAAAATACTTGAAACTCAATCTTTACAATTTTATTATTTTATAATTCTTGACATGAGAGTAACACTGACATAGTTTTAGTATCTAAGAAATAGGTTCTAGCACAATTAATTTGAATTAACCTACCGCCAATACGGATAATGAACAAAACACTTCATTAGGCAGGGAAAATTCTTCATGGAATAAATGTTCACATGAGTTTAAAAGAGATTAGGATAATTCATATAACAGACCAATACAGAAATACCATACGCGTCGTCTGTATTTGTACTTCAATTCACTTTCTTCGTTATCCATAAAATGCTAAATATTTCATCAATTCTTAATCCCTAGCACTTTGTGGAAAAAGTAGGCGAAACCTCGGAACTGTATTCCTTCAAAAAATAAATTAAAATGGTCAGTTTTAAATTAAAGTTTGTTTTTCAAGTAGTGAGAAAGCAGACGCTGTATTTTACGTTTGCCGAAATAATACATTCCTAATGTACGTAGTAAAATGAATTCGTTGGTCCCCTGTCTATTAAATTTTTGATTTCGTAAAACACATAGGAAACAGAAAATTTATAGAGAAAATAATTTTACGTTCGATTCAATGTAGAATTTTCCTACCACAAGCAATTCGAGAAGTTACCTTTGTCCCGAAACAATCAACTTGTAGCAGATGGCATGCGAATGATTATAACTGCGTTACGCACCACAATACAAAGAAAAGAAAACTTTGCCACATGCGTAGTGGATCCCTTTAACCGCAACATCTGACAAAAATATATAGAGGGGGAATGAAAGATGAAGAAATGGCACATGGCATGAAGACCGACACACGTACGGGCGTCTACTCAAAGATGGATAGCCGGATAAATATTCCACTCCTTGGATCAGGTTGAAGAGAGAGGTGAAAAAATGGGAGAACAAAATATTACGTGAGTTTCTGTTGACTTTACAATTTTTATGAGACAGCTTGGAAGCCGCAACGTCACATTATTCGTAAATTTTGATGAAAGCTTTTAAAAGTTTTATTAGCAGCAAGGGGTTCATTTTCATACCCGTAACTGAAACGACACGCTATTGCAAAAATTAACCTTGAATTGATAGGATAGTCCCTTGCTTGCTTCCGGAGAAAAAAAAATCGTTCGTTGCCCTTAACGTGGTAATCAGCCGTTTCTAACTGCTTTTTGACGACATATTTATTATTATTTTATAAAACTTATCAGAATAATCTAACTGCAGATAAGAGCATTAGAATGATAAGGTTTTCATCTAATCCATAAATTACTCTTTAAGAATGAAAAAAGAAGTGTACAGAAGGAATATCTTCAATTTTTATATAATTTATTGAAAAAGTCGAAGGAGTCTAATGAACGAAATCTAATGAAATTAATTTCAGTAATATTAAATAGTAAGTTTCACACGACGACTCAAAAAAAAAATAGTGGGTTCACAGCTGTAGTAAACCGAAACTATCGAAAGAAAATGAACAATTATTCGCGCTTTAATGAAAAAATGCTGCTATGGTATTATAGTTAAGTAAGTAAAACGTTTCAATTATTAGTCATAATATAAAAATTAATATTTAATTATGTGCTGCCATACTCTCAGAAACGGTACGAAGTAAACTTTTAAAAGAATGTTTAACTTATATTAACAATATTTCTTATATAACAAAATTATATTAACAACTTGTATTAACAATAAATAGAAAACACAACCTTTCTTCCCCTTCATGATGTACATTTAAGATAACGCTTATGCTACCACAGGTTCATGTATTGAATTTTGGTGCACAGTATTAACCAATTCGAACTTTTTAAAATTTATTTTCTGACTACGATTAAAGTGGATTAGGAATACGATTAACGTTTAATAAAAAGTGAAACTATCCTTCGCAGAGGGTAGAACTCCGCAATTATTTGACCTCGACACTAGGAGGAGGAGATGTAGCTAGCATCTCACTACGACCGGTTTGACCTGAGGATAGACCCTGGTACTCATTTTACAGCAGCCTGGGAGTCAGTCTGGATGTTGAGTGTGATGTAAAATCCCCACATCACCGGGGATCGAACCCCGGCCACCCAACCAGCAACTCAGCGCACTACCCACTTCTTTTTTTTAGTAGCCACGATGTCTCCTAATCTTTAATAAATAACAATATAAAAAACTCCAATAAATAACATAATTGAAAACTGATTAATTACAGATAGAATCATACGAAAATATTCAACAGAGTAACTTTGATTAAACTACAATCATTAACGAGCTCGGTTATTAATTAGTTACTAATTTTACATACGAAGCAAAACGAGAAAAAACTTAATGTTGGAGGTGGTTTGAATCAGCTGGAGTACCACGTGTTAAGTTTGAACGGGAATAAAAAAGATAAACTTGTGCAAGATTACACCGCTTGTTCAGCAGCTATAACCACTCCATGAACACGTGTCCAGATCCTCGTGGCTGATTTCCTCAGCAGCCTCCCTCCACATACCATCATGTTCCAGTTTTTTCTTCTCTGTCTCGTCTCCTCTACTCCATCCTCGCTTCTTGGATGAATGAGAAGAATTTTCTAGAGTAGAAAAAGAACCGTTTAAAGTATTGATTTATGTCAATCTCCCTGTCAACGTTTTATTCACGCAGTCCATTATTGTTACCAATCCTCTGGAGAACCTTTCAGTAGCATAGATATACGTCGCTTCCGCATAAGGTTGTTCGATAACTTAATAGATTCGACAATATTTTTGTATATTTATTATTTATGTAATTATTTAATTTCAAGGTAGGTACGATGTTATCAGTTAAATCGTCATAAAAAGTACAAAACATTAATATTGCGTAGATATATAACACAGTAGAGTTCAACTGATACTAGAACTAAAGTATTAAAAACAGCGAATGCATATATAGTTTTTATTTGCACATGTGATTGGCACATCTCAAAACAACCACAGATCCGAAGTGTTGTAAGGACCGATAATTTTCTTCGATAACTCAACGGCATAAGTTTAGTTCTGAGGACTAATTTAAGAGATGCTAGAATAACATTCGTTTATGAGCATATTTTTATTTATTCTCTTCCACCAAATATGACTAACTAGAGATTTCAAACTCAAAACATTATAATTTTAATTGTATCAAACTCCTTAATAACAAAACCACATTCAAGCTAGGTCTGTTCCTTTATGTACGTTCCTCCCCTTTATATACGTCTATTAGATCAAGAAATGACAACGAAATTGTACTTTCATGAACGATATGAAAATATTTACGGTTCCGTATACGTCTCAAGTAATATTGGAATAGGGGATAGGCACACATTCCGGTCTCGAAAAACGAGGATTTCAGTTCCCTTAGAGACCAGGTGTTATGAATGATTCTATCCAGAGCTTTTAAATGTGAAGTACAGCACAACTTGTGCAGTGCGGGCGAGGATTTGTGCACAACGAAACCCTGAATTGTGAAGTAAGGAAAACATATGTAAGAAAAGTTAAAGTACCTTTATTTTGGCGAGACTCTGACCTTAAGGTCTGCAGGTCTTATACGCAAAGACGTAGCTTACATAAAACAAATGGAATACTATTAGGGATAAAAAATGAAGACCTCAATCCATTAATTCTAAAATACGCTGATATTTTATTTGAACATTTTATCTGTTTCTACGATTCATTGCGTCTTGAACCCATACTAAAAAGTCAAATCAGGTGAAAAAAAACTCTTCATGAAATGTCAATTTCATAATTAATAACAATCATTTTCAAGCTTCTAGGGATCCTTTATAGAAAAGTGAGAGATTAGCATGTTCTAATTATTAAGAAACTGGTTGAACAAATATCCCTCTAGGAATGAAGGGGGGCGCCAGAATAGTTGCGCAGTACAAAAAAATACTTTAAAAAAACAACAATAAGTGAAAGAATGATCTGTGACGGAGAGACATCCTACACTAAGTTTTTTTGTGGTGAATTGATGCAATACGTTCTGGGTATATAAGATGGGGTAGAAAGAGTCGTGGGGTTACCAAGGATTATGAAGGTAGGGGCCACGCCACTGCGCACTCTTACTTCATTTCACCGCAGATACATCGTACCATGTATTAATGGAATAAAAATTATAATAAAATTTATTGACAAAAAAGCTGTACAAACTGCATATGACCACGTGGAGGACAAACTAATTTACTCTCCGGTAGCAAGCAAGGGACCATCCCATCAATTCCGATCAAGGGACCTAAGACGGAGGCGGATTCAACATTTTAGCACAATCCTAAGACAAGAATAAAAAATAGTTCGGGACAAGTTATAATATCAAAGAATATCAACAAATTTGCTTTAATAAAACACAAAAAAGTTATTTCAGAAGTACGAATTATTCAAACTATAGATTATTCGGAAAATATTGTTTATAAATCGTAAATATTAAAATGACATTAAAATAGAGATTTATTATTTCAATGGAAGCCACCCCTAGACAAGAGCCCAAAGAGCCTCTACTCGAAGGAAAACAAGAGAAAAATCCGGGCCAGAAAGGGGAACCCGAGTCATACGTCGCCTTTCTGACTGGAAAGAAACAAAACTATTTTCATCCTCTAACAATTAACCATTTTCATGACGGGGAATCATGCATCATTTTTTGATTCCGTACCAACCTACTTTTCGGGGAGAAGGTTGATTCTAAGATTCCATACCGTGAATTTCCCTCAGCGCTCTCTCGCCGCTAGCGTCTCTCGAACGAACAAAAGAACGGCGATGCGCAACGGCAACAATGGAGCGGCGCAGTCCCTGCTTTTATCTTTCGCTGGAGGCTCGCGACTCCCACCCTCACCAGCTCTACTATCTACCTCATCCAATGCTTTCCGGGCTTCACTGTTGCTCTTGCTTCCTCCATCCTCTACAACTCCAGAAACCGCCCTTTTGCCACCGTTTCCACACGGGACTTAGGGGTCGTTGATATATAACAACTTAATTACGAAAGTTGTGTCAAAATGTGTGGTGTTTGTAAATCCACAATAATAAAAGAGAATTATTTTGGAATGTCTTTAGCATACAAATAAAAAAAATCGATGAAAATATCTCAAACTTCAAAAAAAAAATTTCTTAAAGGTTATTACAATTAAAATGCTAATTCTGGTTAATATGATAATAAATTAATAAATTAATTGTCAAAAAGCAAAACTGCGTATTACCACGTGGAGGGCAATAAACTAATTTATTCTCCGGAAGCAAGCAAAGGACCATCCCATCAATTCCGATAAAGGACCCTAAGGCAGAGGCGAATTTAACATTTCAACATCCTCCTAACAAAAAAATTGTTCGGTACGAGTTATGATGTTAACAGAATACCAACAAATTTGTATTTTAATAAAACATGAAAAGGTTATTTCACAAGTACGTGCTATTATCAAACTATAGATTATTCGGATAATATTGTTAATAAATCGGAACTATTAATATAACTCTAAATTCATTATTAATTATTACAATAGACAGCTGCTCCTAGACAAGAACCAAGAAAGCCTGTAAAAACATTCACCTCTTGAATGAATTTCAAGAGCAGAAGAACAAAATTGGTTGCTAATCAGTAGACGTGAATCTTCACTCGCATGACTGTTGACTATGAAACTTATAAACGTACGCACCAGAGTTCAATTGCGTTACGTGAGGTGGACAATCCACTGATCGTACAGTCTACGTGACCAAATCGTAGAAGCAAAATTATAAGAAGCCTTTGAAGAACATGGTTTTCTAGAACATAACCTAAAAGTGAAGCAAAAACAAAAGAATAACTATGCGCTTCATTTATTTAGCTTTCTGTGTAAAGTGTATTTTCCTTCTACTTGGATTTTAAAATAATTCGGAATTATCGAAATATTTACATACAATACTGAAAACTGAGTTTTTTTTCGTAGTATTTAATTTTTGAAATTAAAAAAAGTAAACATTTTCACGCTCCGACCGCTAGATTTAGGGCGCTCTGACAGATATTAGCGTGAAGTGAAAAGGAGGAAGTGGACTTTGAACAACCATTTTTTTGCAACCACGGAGTTTACCCCAATGTTCAAAACTTGAGAGATTGAACATGCTTGTAGAAAATTGACAATGTCTAAAACCTCTTCAAGTTTCTTTAAACGTCCAATATTTTATGAAGGTAACAAAATGACTGTAATTATGAAGGTATCAAAGTTATGTTAATTTCTGAGTCAAATATATTTTGAATATTCATGGAATCAGAGAAAAACACCGTCAAAAACTGTACTGCTACTAGATCCTATATTATCCTTCCCAATCGCTCCACCCTGGATGAAATTAACACAAAACAGAAATAATGCCAATTTTCACCCACGTACAGGAATTGCGGATATTATGGTGAGGAGGTTAGATATCTAAAACATTATAATATCAATGAAACACAAGTGTTTAATTTATCTATATTTCTGAATGTATACCATATATTCAGAAATGGAAGGTATGCGTCACATGAATGTTATTTCTCAAATATGAATTTTCCCCATGAAAAGAGCTCGATGATAATTCTTCCTGAATAATATGCTAGAACCTTAATTATTTTTTTATGGATCGCAGATCTAATAAATTTCAGTTGTTGCATTTTTCAGAATATTACACAAACGTAATAATAATAAATTTATAGTCAAAAAAGCAAAAGTTACAAACCACGTATGACCTTGTGATTGACAAACTAATTTTCTCTCCGGAAGCAAACAAGAGACCATCCCATCAATTCCGATCAAGGGTCGAAAGGCACAGGCGTATTGAACATTTCACGGCACTCCTATAACACTAAATATAGTTTGGTACATGTTACAATATTAACATAATATCAACAAATTTGTGTTCAATAAAATACAAAAAAGTTATTTTGGAAGTTCGTATTATTATCAAACTATTGAATATTCGGAAAGTATTGTTTATAAATCGTTACTTTTAAATAACACCAAATTTGAGATTTATGTTTTCAATGCCGCCCCTAGGCAAGAGCCAAGCGAGTGTGTTTAGAAATTTCGTTTCTAGCAATTCACAGTCGTCTGTGCTGGAATACTATTGCTACTTCGTATTGCCGTTCGTATCCTAGTATTCGCAGCCAATGCACCAAATAAAAAAATAAGCTCGTGATTTACAGAGAGATGAACGTAAAGATGATTGTTCGAGGGATGTTGGCCCCTTGTAATGAAAGGGACAAAACGTGACCTCAGCCGTTTCGTTTACAAACTGCGTCAGGATCCTCGCCACTGTCGAGAGATCCTCTATCAGCGCCGCTGTGCTATATTGCGACAGAGCGCAAACACGCGAGCGCGACGCATTCGAAATTATGTTTGTCTGCGCGCCCAGAAATGAAAGAACTGCGGATATACTGCGGAGACCCGCGGGGCAAAACTTCATCAGGCGCTGAGATCACGTCTTTCAGGTGTCGACATGGCATGTTTGTTCGGATTTAATTCAAAGACGAAAATATGTTTTTAATATTGGAGGCAGTGACGTGGCCAGGAGTTTGTTAAAAGGGAGGGGGAAGGTTCTGAGGTACAAATGAAATAATCTATTACTAAGGTTCGCATAAACTTCTCAACTTAATCATTGGTACATGTACTAAATCGACACACCATTCAATAAATTTAACAATGGTAACATATTTTTCAGAATGATAAGGTAACTCTGGACCCCGTATTGGCTACGTTGTTGTTGGGAGGTTAAATTTTCTAACACAAACGCTGTGTAAATAAACATTCTTACAGTGTCACATATCCTATCAACTCTATTTGTGATGTCCATATTATTAATTGAATTAAATAAGTCGCCATATAAAAATATCCACTTTTCGCAAATTCAGAAGAAACAGTTTCAGAAGATTATACGAAACCGAAATATGAGATAGTATTGCGATGCGAATAAATATGAAAATTCACGATAAATAAATAGCATCTTTTGAGGTCAAACAACATGAAGTTTCAAAAGAAAATTATTTAGAGAAAGGAAGAAATTGACGAGGGAAGCGAAAAATGAAACATTCGAGAGATACTGAATCTCAAAAGTGTAGTAGCACAGGGGAGACAAACTGTTTCCGATTTAATGGGCGAGTTTTATATTTCTCGTTACTTTTTCTTTGCAATTGAAAAAAAATACAAACTAAAAAACAATATGTCCAAAACGAACAGAACGCGAGACAATCGTTTCATTGCCAAGTTCAAATGAACGATCTTAAGTCTACGAAAAAACTATCAATTTTTGCACAAACATCTTTCCTCGTGAAACCTTTACCCAACAGTACCAACTATTCCAATAATAAATGTATATAATTACACAGAAATATCTTAAACTGCGCTGAACCTCATCGCCAGGTAAAATATTAATTATGTTATGTTGAATGAAAATGGGAGACGGAACAGAGATATGTTAAGTTGAATGTTAATGGTAAGACTGAGCCGGGAGGCGAACTGAATGACGTAGTTGGTAAGCGCATGAGCGCGTTAAGCTCGAAATCGCGAGTTCGAATCTCGGTCCCGTCTTCCATTTTCATTCAATATAACATAATTAATGTACATAATTACCCGGGCTCGAACTTTGTATGTTTTTTGCATTACTTTCTATGATTTGAGTAATTGATTTCTAGCATTTTTAACTTCGTGGCGCCATTTGAATTTAATTTAATAGTGCATATAAATGCATATTTTTGAAGATTTTTGTTTGAACTTTGTAATTTTTAGGTTAAATTTCCGTAATCGATCCAAAAACACCGATTTATTATTGAAACATAGCGTATACTCTATGAATGAACTGAGTGATATAATTCCTGTAACCCAATTTACTTGAAATTTCTTAGTAAGAAGTAAATACATATGTAACTGTTTTTTATTGCACATTTCGAATGTTTTTAGGGAATTTAATAGGATTTTCTGTGTATATATTGGACATTTCAGCGGATATTTTGAACTTTGCAGGACATGTTTTTCAATTTTTTAGAGCTTATCGATCCGAGCTCTGATAATTACAGACAAGTTTAACACACGTCCCATATCAGCCCAAATGACTCATAACCAGAGCGTCCTCGTCTATACACACGTGACCCAGCTCCCCTATCTTTGGCTTTTTNGTTTTTTTTTTTTTTTTTTTTGAAGGGATGGCACAATGGAAGGCTCAAATAAGGAATAAGAATAGGAGGAGAGACGATATCAGGAGATTCAGATAAATAATAGCCCGTATTGAGACAGGTGATGTGACACAGCTCGCATCTTCCATCTTTGTCCGTGTTCTGTATATGCTGCGGGTTGAATTTGTACGAGAAAAAGATCAATTTCACACAGTGGCGATGATTAGGGGGGAGGGGTCATGGGGGGCTACTTTTTTTAAAGGAAAGATAAACATATCATTTTAAACGTCTAAAATCAGGAATTAAAAAAAAAACACCATCCTTGATGTGGTAATCACCACTTGTCTTTTCTTTGATTTGGTTAATTATTTAAAACATACTTAGTGGAAATGTGCAGAAAATGTCATGTAAATGAATATTGTCAATGTTTTTTGACCCCCTCCCCCACAATTTTGATTCCCATTTCACACACACACACAAGAAAAAAAGAGAGTCACTCATTACTGTAATGGCATGCGTTCTTGCCATATCCATTAATGATTGGATATCACCAACACAATAAAGTGTTCCCATGTCACAGTTTCAATGTAAAAAATTACCGAAGGAAGATCAACAAGAGAACAAACATAACTTGAAAATAACGATTGATTAATCTAGTTCAATTTACACTTTACTTTCCGATAATAGTTCATTAACTGTTCAATAAGAAGGTAAAACTCTCATATGTCTTTTATTCAACCCATAATGAAACAAGAAACATGTAAAGTACTTAACTAGAGAAAACTAACTGTTAAACGATAATCATTCCATTACTTAAAAATGATTCGGAGAACAGCAGTAGAGAATCGGAGTCTATAAATCAAATGAAAAATGAACTGCTGTTTCAATAGACCAAATTCAAGCTTCAAAGGTCACAATAAAAAAAAGCACTCTTCCCCGCAAATACCATCCAGAGTCCTGAATGAAAACTGAACCGCCATGGGTGGAAATACAATGCGCTATTTCTCATACTTCCGGAAAACACTATGCGCAGTTTCTCACAGTGATTTGAGTCAGCTGTAGTTGGTTACGAGATATTGTGTCTTCCCTCCTTTCCCCCAACACCATCAATAAGGGGCAAGAACAGAGTTATAGATTGCGCTTAATGAGCTTGGTGCATAGCGAATATTGCTGTTTTAAGAAATTATGAGTTCCAAAGTTTTGGACACGGCGGCTGACGGTTCTAATTTTTATTAAGGACTCTTAATACCAATCACGCTGTCGATTCACCACACCGCCATGTTAGATGACGTCACAGAGCTCCTTTGTGGCGGTGCCGGTCGAGGGGATGTCAGCCACCACGAGGCGCAAGAGGGAGAGATAAAGCGGGGAGAGGAAGGACAGGTGTGTGGCGTGAATGAACTCCAACGTGGAGACGCGAGGATGCGCTCAACAAACTCTATAATCAGAGCAGCAGAAGAAAGAAATAATGATCAAGTTAGAACTAAAGCATTTTTTTCAAAACATGTTTTAATAATGAATACGATATTCAATGAAGGTATTATGCCGATGTTGACTGAAGTCAAGTAGGCAACTATTCACGAAACTGGGAAATATTGAACAGAAGTAGTTATAAATAATTAATAATCCATTCTACTGATTTTTAATATTGAACGAGAGCAATAATTTTCTAATTTTAAAACTTGATAATAAATTTAGATTGTCGTCTCACTCTTTTCTTTCACAAGGGTCGCATTGTCTTCAGTCACCTGACACGTCTGCCATTTTCGTCAGAACAGTATTTTCCACAGTTTTTAGTGAATTATTCTTTTAACTGTCCCGTAAGGTACATGAAAATCTTAACGTCATTGCGTTCCTATATCCATGTGCTATGTTTTACTAAAAAGAAAATTCGCTATTTAATCGGTACTTTTGCCAGTATATATATATGGTTTGGAGAAACTTTCGTGCGATATATATATA
>NNCF01126220.1:148627-165362 GCA_002313205.1 Laupala kohalensis | reverse complement strand
CAGGGTTCCCGGGTTCGATTTCCGGCTCGTCGCCATTTTTATCTGACCGAAAGTTATCACATATCTTCTCCGTACACGGAAGAAATATATGCATAAACCTAAATAAGTACAAAAATATTTTTATTGACAGTTTCCACACCATACAACTTGAATTTTTTCAATAAATACGAATTTTTTTGTCATGATTTTGTGTGACTCATTTATAGACGTGAAGCCGGGTACTTAAAATTAATGAAAACGATATTTTAAATTGATAGCCATATTTCATGATATTACAAGCGGATATAACAGCACTCAATTGTATTTAAATTGTTTTATTATTTTGTTACCTGTGACGTTCTCACATCATATGAAATACACGTGGCGACAGCAACCTTTGCGTAACTCACCTGAAACAAAACAAAACATAAATGAGAACAACAAATTGTTATATATCGTAATAAAATAGGAAATATGAATGCGATAACAATTGAGCAAAACGTCTCATCACTAAATCGATTTTGGAACGTCATGTGCGACGTAATTGGAAGGAGAGTTAATTTGTTGATACACAGTGGTTTACCACATTTCATGGTGTGACAACATACTAGGAAGTTTATTTTCCTATAAAAAATCGTTTCAGGAATATTAAAACATGTTGATATGATTTTTATTGAAACCATTTGAATGATACTTGGAAATCTCAAATCTCAAAGGAAAATGGGGAATAACAACAACAAAACTTAAACCCGTACAAATTGAGTTTTAATTTCATTTTTCATACGAATTAAATATTTTTATGTCATTTGCAATTTTAGGTCATGTGTTACTTTTATAAAAGCAGAAGTACATCAGACAATAGCAGAAATAACACAAAATCCCCCCTACCACTTAAATATAAGAAAGCGCGAGGAGAATCTATACCTTTCAATGGCTGATGTATTTTACTTTTTAAATTCTAAAGTAAGTGAAACGTACAGAACGATTTTATCGTTGTACAAAATTCTTGCTCGAACTCTAAAGCATTAATCAATGGCCCAATAATTTAAAAAAAACATTTCAAACGTTTCGACATTTTTCTGTCCAATTTCTTTCTTTGCACTTTTTAATGCCCGGGCAACGTCACACAACTGCACTGTCCTCACTGTACCCACCAGCTACACATACCGTTCCCATCTCCGCGCACACAAAAGCTAATGGAGCTCGGAGCTAATGCACTTACATAGGCAAGTCGCCACTGCGATTCTGGAAAAGACGAAAAAACAAATTCGCTCAGGTGCGGGAAGTCGTCGAACAAAGCGGGACAAATAGACGAATGAAGATGATGAATGCGAGAGAAGCAAAAGGAGAACGCTAATGAAGTACACACAGCAATTATAAGCACGACACCTCGCGAGGAGATAGGGTCTCTAGCGAAAGAACAATGAATCCCACAGCGACATTGTCAAAACTGCGAATATTTGTCTTACAGAATTGCACCGTGAAATGTATTACTAGCAATGACGAAGTTTTTTATTTTATTTTACTCGAAATGTGCCTTTATTGAACTCTTTATTAATAAATTTTAACGACAAAAAAGCTGTAAAAACTGCGTATGATCACGTGGAGGACAAACGAATTTACTCTCCCGAAGCAAGTTAGGGACCATCCCATCAATTTTGATAAAGGGCCCTAAGGCAGAGGTGGATTGAAAATTTCAGCAAACTGCTAGATAAGATAAAAAGTTAGCTACTCATTATAATATTAATAGAATAACATATTTGTAATTTAATACAAAAAAAAATATTTCACAACTACGTATTACTACCGAACTATAGTTAATTCGGAAAATAATGTTTATAAATTGTAAATATTAAAATAACACTAAATTCAAGATTTATAGTGTCAATAGACAAATTCGTTGCGATCATGTATACTTTTGTATATGAGGAATAAGTATTATAGAATTACATCGTAAAAGTACTATTTCCAAATTAAAGTGTACTTTAACGGGTGTATAGATTCGTTTAAAGCAGCATTGTCATATCTCAACAATTGCCTTTCAACAAACAAACAAATGCAAAAAAAAAAAAAAAAGATCTCCTTATTTGTTCATACCCTACCACACCACTAAAATATTTATTATTTTGAATGTCCCTAAAGCTTCCTTCCCGGAATCCCAACTTGGAATAAATGCTGCTTGAAGTATTGAATTAATTTTTAAAAACTCCAAGTCTCCTGAGAATAAAGGAAATTGATGGTAACGACAAATTTGAAAGAGACTAGTGGAGTATCCGCGTAGCAGCTCAAGGAAATATTGGGATTTTTGTAAAATTAGTTCTTAAATCTTTGTTGATTTCTACAAATAATGCACCCTCATGAATAATATTAATCCACTCTAATTACGAGACATCTCTCGATACAAGGCATTCCAGTCACAGGTTTTTTTTCTTTCGTATTTTAGCTTTCCGTCCGGTTGAAAATGATCGATGGATTGAGGTTTCCCTTTAAGCACCATGAATTCACCGTGTTAAAACCTATACACTTGTCAATGACATTACAGTCATAAATTTGACTTAACACTATAAATTATTCACAACTAAGAAATAGATTTGGCCTTTCATTGCGATATACTACAGTGCTCGAAGCACAAGTAAAAGAATGAGGGAGTACCACATAAATTATTGTTAGCATTGCGAGATTGCCGGCTCTTTCTCTCGCTGTAAACACGCGGGCGAATCACTCGTGTCACTCGTCGAAATCTTACCGAGTTTACGTCTGGATGCTGCCACCTCCATAACCATTGATATGCCAACCGTGACGGACAGAGGGCTTGATCTCTATCATTTGGCTGGAAGAGTGTGCCTGAAGTTAACTTTTACACTGTTTATACTAGCCTTTGCGTGGGAGCCGTGGCATGCCTTCTGTTAGACCAGCAGCAGACATGTGGCAACACCGCGCTTTTGCTTCATCTCGTTACTTTTCTTTCGCCACGACGACTATAGAGAATGTCCATAAATCACGAGACGCAAAAAACACCATTTTTTGACTCGGTTTAACCTTCATAACACACCTGTAACGATAATTTTGACTCCCTCTCAATAATTACGTCACGCTAGTCCTTCCTCCCTCCCCCCATCATTTAAGAAAAGCTTTTGTTGCTTTTTGGACACACGTGGGGACAACATTTTGGTTTCACTCTTCGTTTGTTATTGCTCTGTGCTTTTATTAGCGGTTGAGTGCATGGACTACAGTTACAAATTTTGAGGTTAAAGGTGCTGCATAAAACGTAGCGTTACGTCATATCAAGGTTAACACCATCTACCCCAACATATAACTACATAAACCCCACCCTTTCCTCCCAGGATACATCAGGCAATTTATCGATAGTCCTTACGCAAATTTATGAATTTCTTACGCAAATTTTAGTTAAAACGGAAGCAATGGACAAATCAAACCTTTTCATTTATGTGTGAAATATATACGACGTGTGTATTATTCATAATAAATTAGCATGCTATGTTTTCCGCATCGTCAGAAGTGGCTTCGCCAGATCAAAACACTAAGAGCTCTTACGAAAAACGCGTGAATTCCCGTTCGCCAGTGACACGTACAAATTTGAAAAAGCGTCGGGTATTTCTAGTTAGTTTCACACAACGTCATGAAATTTGAGAAATAACTGTCAAAAGATTAATATTTGTATAGCATACCGTCAAATATGCAGGTGTAAAATTTGTCTAGCAATAATATTGCAAATATAATCACGACACTTTATTTACTCACATCATGTATTTTATCTCACCAAATTGGAGTATTATTCCAATAAATTTCTCTATTTGCAATTTTGAATCTTTTTTCCTTCATGTGGAGAAAAAACAAAGTCTCTGAAACTTATATATTATTTTTTATGTTATAACCTTTCCAACCAACTAAGAAAAGAAATTTTCGTCTCATCCTTCTCCCTAAATTATCCCTTTCATTTTTACTACGGGTTTATTATTGTACGTATAATCCACTGCGATTTATTTTCCTCTTCCACATTTTTCTGATTGTTCACGTTAATTACACGTTTTGTTTTAACTTCAAAATGACCCATTACGTTCTTTGACTTACCACAAAATATTTCCTCTAATTCTGTTTTCATTCCTTTTCCTCTTTCATTCGGTAACTTTTGAACTCCTACTCGCGAAAATGTAGTACAGTAATCTTTTAACAGCACATAAGTCGGTATTTTCTGGAGCCGCGGTTCATTACGTTTAAGAAATTAACTCCAGTGTCCAAAGCAAACTCTTGTCTTTCGAGCATTTAACTCGTGAGCAGGATGATCCCCGCTAATTGCTGTCGAGTCTTACCTCAGATAAGCGCCGGTGAGAGGTTGGCACACTCATCGCCCATTGCGACAGGAGAGCAAAGTCGGAGGATCTAAGATAGAACGAGAGTGCAGAAGCAAGTCAAAAAAACAACCCTTCTGTATGGGATTGTTATTTGCTCGGTTTAAAATAATTTGGTCTAACACTAATTAATTAATAATTGATTTAAAAATTGAGAAAGTACACTTTAAATAATCTGTTCTTTTCGGAATTAACGTTTTTGCAACAAACTAATGACGTATCGAATTAAATAAATTATTAAAGACTTACGACCTTTAACGGACAAATACTATATATTAAATTCACAACGTTTCAACTTTGTGTTTAAGTCGTCGTCAAGTGGTACAAATTACATAAATATAAAACAAAACAGTTTACAAAAAGCAGAAAGTAAACTTAAAACTTGTAATTCATTATCTGTTCTAGTTCTTACGTTTGCCTTTCGTATTATTTTATAATGATAAGTGAATAAATATTTATTTCTTGAAAGAGTTTTAGATATGCCCCGCACATATCACATAACTATTCAAAATGTAACACCATTACAATTCAAATGAATTTACTGTAGGTAAATAACAAAAAAATATTAATACGTTTTAAAAATAGATGATCAATAATAATAAAATTGGTATCAATAACATGATTACAATTACTAGATCAGGACCGTTCCATGTCCACAGTTGTACTAGTATTAATAGTAACTTGGTGGACACTTTCATAGGCAAGTTTTAGTCTCAGCAACAAGCTAGTAAAATTATCAAAAAATCTTCGAACATATGGAGATAGAGTGAGTTGATCTCTAAAACACACTGTTTCATTTGATTCCCTCACAAATCTCTCCAATGTCTACATTTTCTTCCACGTTATGAAACCGACGATGTCCGACATTACGAAACATTCGTTCAATCGGTCGTATTTCTGAAGTAGATCGACAGTAGCGGAGTCGTTCAATCACAGAGCAACACCACGGGGGAAAAAAAGTCTCGCTCAGAACATCAATTTCCTCTCAGCACGCATGACGCACTTGTGACGTCAAAAGAGCGTTTGAGCGACCAATCGCGTAATATGCGTGGGATTGCGCAACGATCAAACAAATAACGCGAGGGTGATCATACAATACGCTCACGCAAATACCTATACCTTAGGGCAATGGAAAGGCAGTTAATTCGAATCCCAACAAAATGGGACAAAATTTTCTACTCCCTGCGTTAGTGTGGGAAAATAACATAATATACCTAGTGTGGCCGGTCTCTCAGACCGGTTATTTCTCTCTCTTTATTTATGTGATTCTGGAATGAAAATTTAACACGAATACGAAGAATCAACGCTCGGACAGACATGAACAATTAAACAACAATATTACGCCCATAATTTATTCGATTTTTAAATTGGGCATATGACAGTAGTCACTCAACAGCAGTGGCGGACCTAGACCGTAATGAAGACGAGGGGGTTAACTGGGGAGAATTTTTTTAAATTTTATGGTTATACAATACAAAATTTTATAAACATTGCCTTTAAATAAAATGCATCAAATATATGATTAAAAAATTGGTTTCATAATAACAATACCATTTTTTAATTTTTTGATATGGTATTATTAATTTTATTAATCTGGTATTCTTAATAATAATAACAATTATCAATCTGGTAACGCTTTCACAAAGTATGCCATTTATCAACTTCAATTTTATCAGTTATGAGTTAGCCCCCTTAGTCCCCCATCCCCATAGATCCTGCTCAACAGCAAATGTTACATTTTCCGTGTAACTGACGAAAATTCACTTTCAATCTTTACATAATACTTCGACTAAGACACTGTGTTCAAGAAACAAAAAATCCGTCTCTCGACTACATCCTTTTGGTTAATTACTACCTGTATAACCAATCCTTCAGACTAGTTTTGCAACGGTGTGGTCTGTCTCAGAATCTTTTTCACTTATTTTTCTTCGAATTATGTCTTCAACACAACTTTTCACACGATGTAACTGTTCGGAAATAAAGTTCAAGAAGGTACAACAGTATACCGCTTACGAACTTCCACGGTTCGAAAAATATGAGCCACTATTTTTTCAACCGGTCTCAAAAGAACGTGCCACACCGATGGAGGATTACAAGTATGGAGACATCTTTTTGAGGAACAATATACTTTTCTGCAACAGATTCGAGAATAGGATATCCAATATTGACTTTAACGAACCATTTCATGTTAAGGCATTCAAAATACAAAATGCACAAGCCATGATTTTGTTCGGGCAACCGCTCACACATTCCTTTACCAAGACAACGTTTAAGTAGATATATTTTATTTAAATAACTGGACCATTAGATGACACAAAATTATCTTTTTTAGTCAAA
The DNA here is from genome assembly GCA_002313205.1 of Laupala kohalensis. Lineage (NCBI taxonomy): Eukaryota > Metazoa > Arthropoda > Insecta > Orthoptera > Trigonidiidae > Laupala > Laupala kohalensis. The sequence goes on along the minus strand of NNCF01126220.1, from coordinate 158,676 downwards.
CGAGTGAAAATATTCAGCAAATTTTGATCTAAGTGATATCAGCCAATAAATTGTATTGCATTTTCGTACATTAAATTTTGTAAATTTGTTTCCCACTGATTGCTCTCAAAATTAATTTAGAATGTTTTACTTTATAATTTATTACTCGTAGACGACGTCAAAACCTGTATTATAATATTGAGGGTGATATGACTCATATAAGAACATTCTCTGTGGAATTGAGGCGTGTAAGTGAATTTCCAAAACACGAGAGTCTTAGAAAATATCTTCAGTATTCTGATAGCTGATATGATTTAAGCACTGTCTTGCCAGCTCATGTATTAAACAAGTATTAATGGCTTAAAGGTTGTGTATTGCTCAATTCACATAGAGGCGTTAATTCAACTAAAGCAGTTGTTCTAGAGTTTTTTTCTCGCTTAGCAATCAATATTCATGCTCTCTGTCCATTAGTATTATGCTCAATGTATGTAAGTATGATTCACAATGTTATTCAATTGAATTATATCGGGATTCTTCGTTTCCTCTCATGGTAATAATAGTATAAAAAATAAACCATTTTTTACCCTTATGTCGCAAAATTTTGAATTATTTGACTTGAAATTACTATGGGCTTATATGGAAAAACTTCCGCGAGCTCATGTTTTTTTGCTATTCTGGCAAAAGTACCAGCTTAAAATAGCGAAAAAAACGACTAAAACATAGCAAATGGAAATAGGAACGCCATGATGTTAAGATTTTCTTATCTTACGGGGCATTTTCAAGAATAATTCACAAAAACTGTAGAAAATACTGTTCTAACGGAAATGGCAACCGCACCACGTGAATGAAGACAATGCCACCTTTGTCAAAGAAGGAGTCTGAATTAATTATCAAGTTTCAAAATCACAAAATAATTGTCCTCATTAAATAGTAAAAATCAGTAGAATGAATTATGAAATATTAATTATTAAGAACCACTTTGGTGAATATTTGTACGTTTCATGAATAGTTGGCAACTTGACTTCAGTCAACGCGCTCATAATACCATAAGTAACATTTAATAAGTTCAGACAGTACAGTGAATATAAAGTAAAAATAACTGGTTAGATAAAGAGTAATTTCAAATCAAGATGTTCGAATATTCCCAAGACCATCTCCGAGCGTGAGCGGGCGAGCGCACGCGGCGCAACCCCGTAGCGCCCGTGGGCACTGAAATCCTCCCCGCTTCTGGCCCCGCCACCCTCCCCGCAGCGTGCAGTGGCGCCACGGTCGCCGTCGCCGCCGCTCAATGTGCAGCACTGCCTCTCGTGCCCGCCGTTGCAAGCGCTACAGTCGCCGGGCATCGATGTGAGGACGCCAGGCGGCGCGGCGCAGCACGGCGCTGTGTCGTGTGCCGTGACCCGGCATGCGAATGTACAAAAAATATATAATTTTTAAGGCTGAAATAATTAATGCACAACCATGGATTCTCTCCGGTTTTCTTCGGGTTGAGGTGGATTTTATATGCAGGCTCTCGCCTAGGACCAACAGTCTCATTAATAATGTTGTAATAATTAATCTCGAATTCAAAGTTATTTTAATAGTAATTTTAAAGTTAATTTATAAACAATGGTTTCAGAATAATTTAAAGTCTGATTATGATATGCATTTATGACTTTTTTTTATTATATTAAATATGAATTTGTTGGTACCAACAGGAAGCGAACTATTTTTATTCGTATCTTAGGAGTAGGCTGACATATTAAATCCACCTCTGCCTTAGAGCACTTGATCGGAATTGATGGGATGGTCCCTGACTTGCTTCCGGAGAGTAAAGTATAGTTAATTGTCCTCCACGCGATCATTTGCAGATTGCATCTACTCATTGGACAATAAATTTATTATTATTATTATTATTAATATGAAAAGTCAATAAATGTTAACGTGATTGTAAATTAATGTTTAAAGACATAGCAGCATTTCAGGGGGGCGTGTGATAAAATGGACACACTTGAAGAAATTTTCAAATTTCATTCCTGGGGAATTTATGAACTATAAGTATGTATAAGTATAAATTGGCTAGTAACTTGAATGAAATAGTCTTCCGATTATATGTTTACTTTCTTAAATTTTGAGTATTTACTAAAATTATTGGTATAACTTACGTCGGACGTAAGATCACTGGCCCCTTCCTCAATAAAACTACGAAACTGAAGCAATTTCAAAAAATTGACTGTACTATTGCTATATGTTTTCAATGAAATTTATGGCACATTATCTCTTAGGAGAAACAGTGTATAATCTCAAAAAGGAATTTCCAATTAAGTTAACGAATACTAGAACTGCTTCATACTTAATAAGTCTTCCAGTGCACAGCCAAATACTTGGCCTATTTATTAGCAGATGTTGGCTGTTATGTTTGATTGATAAAGTGGCAAACCAATCTGAATATACGAATCCGCATCCAATCGAGAAATTAACATTGCTTTAAGGACGAAGAAATTACCACTGTTCTAAGTAGTATACGAAATGTTAGTTTACCTTCATTTTGCCGAAAGCAAGCTTAGATAGAACACAATTTCGACTTGTTATACACCTGGCTGAAAGCTATCACATAAAAAAATCGGGTTAGCAAGAAATATATATATAAAAACGCACTCAAGCGACGTCAACTCATAGCAGAGAACATCGCAAGATGCGTCAAAAAAGATATCGATTCATCGAAACATCTGTAACGAGTGTAAATTGATTCGAGTCCCTTTCTCCGATCAGAGAATGAGGATCAAGTGCAAAGCTGTAATGTAGGGTATGTTTTTCTTTGCAGACCCATTGAATCGAAAATGAAAGGGGCTCTCAGAACCCGTAACTTCGTTTTGTTTCTCCAATAGAATTTATGGAATGGCAATAAAATACTAACAGATAACCACGAGACAATTGACCAAAGTGATATCACTGAAGTCTCTATTAATTTTTTGTTTCAAATCAACAGCTCTGTAGGATTAAACTACTATGTTGTCAAGTTCACACGTTGAATCAAATTATTTTTGATAACTGAGCGACCTTCTTCCTACACAATCTCCTAATATTTCTTGTATAATCTATCATAAGTCATCATATTATACATCAATATTATACGCAAATGTTCCATAAATTTGGTGTTCCTTTTCTGCGTAACGGGATGGAGCAAATCTCACAAATGAAATACCGCACACTAGAGTATTAAAATGAGAATATGAGTGTGAAAGATAAGGACGATGAGTGATAGTCCTCAGGGTTCACTCCAGGGTAACCAGCTTCCATTAAATGAACACTCCACGTTCCGATAGTTTGACGTCATTGCTACGTCTGATAGCAGTCAATGAGTTCGAATTAACGTCAATAGTTCAAACATGCTCTCGCTCGCGTACCACATTCGACATTCATCATTTCAAAAGAGACCGTTTGTTGTACGTACAGTGTACATCATCGTTCATAAATGTTCTAAATGTAAATGTTCAGAAGTAATACGCTCTAGAATGGAGACACGTAAATGGAAAATGTTCCAAAAAAAATCATGTCTCAAAAAATGTTATTTTTCACAATGCCAATGCTGTGGTAATGGGTCTAAGAGCCTCCGGTTCAGAGTTTAAAACGGTTGACGGCCTAAAGATAGTAGGCGTGTACATCGTCGGGAGGTTAATATGCATTAATCGATATCAACGGGGAAAATCGATTTTATAATTTAATGTTTTAACTTTTTTTTTTCTTGTCGTGAGACAAAATGATTATCAAGCGTGGCCCATCCTCTCCTCCGGGTAATATCCGTTGTATTGACTGAATTTTGGGAATTTGGCATAAAGAACATTCTCCATACCTTAATTACAATGTATTCCGTTACAATATACAGTTACAATATATTCAAAAGAACAATCTAAATTTGGATACTATATGATGAAATATAAACGTAGACTTCCGCGGCCGGAGTCAGCATGAACTTGAGTCAGCGACTTAGGTCTGTACGACTCTGACATTGCCCTGAAGAAGGCCACAGCATGATAGCCGAAACGTTGGTAGTTACATCTACTAAGACGCGGTTTGTCCCGGACAGACAAGATCATAATATATGATGACTTTTCGATAATTTTTCATCATTCAAAATTGCGTATCAACAGTTTTTTCTCTCTTGTAAAACCATGTTTTCGGCTCTTGGAACATTTTAAAGTTTATTATTATTTGAATCATCTACATGTTTCATTTATCACTCGGCAGTTCTCTGCTACTTCTAGTTGTGTAAGAAGTGGAAATTTTAATAGGTTAGGTTCATTTTAGTACATTTCAAGCTTCATAAAAATTAAGTTTACGGATTCGAAATACGATACTATGTAGACGATTTGCCCTAGTGTAAATATGTGCGTAGGGATGCTACACACATCAGGCAAGAACTTACTTTACCCTTTTATAATCACGAAGCAGGATACGATGGCAGTATATGGCATACTCGAAGATTGGCATAGCAAAGCATCAAGGGAACAAAGGAAAACGTCACACGCAACTAGCTAGTGGTACACGCAAGAGTGAAGGATCAAAGCGCTGAAGACTCCTCTCCAAAATACTGCAATCCCGAAAACTCCAATTATAGACATAAAATCTAAAAACGAGTGAAAATTCTTAATACGATCATAAGTGTTGGATACTTTCGTTTGTCAACATGAACCCCGTATGAAATCTGCTTCCAAAACAAAGAGGCTGTATGTCACAAAAACCAATGGACGATCCTGGAAATACGTGATATACTGAGAAAACACTAAGATAACTATAATATTTGTTTACGCTGCCTAAACAGTTAGAGATAGGAGACAACTGTGAAAGGAAATATTGTTTGTCTCAAAGAGTTCTACAAAAAAGTCTGCGACAACAAATGTCTATCTACAAAAATTAACCTAAATTGGCGGTAAAACGTTATTTAAAAAAGAAGTGTTAAAATACTTCAATTCGAGAGAGTAATTTAAGAAGGAAGAAAATCAATCATCATCAAATTTAATGGATTTTTTGTTTTGTGCGTTTATCAAATGTAAGAAACGTCTTGAAATTTTAATGAAATGGTGCATCGGCGTCATGCTGTGGCTTCCGCAAGATGGTGTACTTCATAAGTCAAGTTTTGTTTTCTTGTGAATTAAAAAAAAAAGGAAAGTTGTACATATTTATAAAAACCAGTAAGTAAAAGTATTTCGATCTTAGAATATATAGATAGATTTTATTTTTTCGCGAGTAAAAGAAGATTGGTCTAAGAAAAATTCCCGGGCAATGCCGGGTCATCAGCAGTAATACATATTATTATGGTATATACAATCATATCAAGATATGAATCAAAATACTGTTTTAGAAGTCTACAAAATGAAATTTAGAAGGACAACGCACAAATACAATCAAGTTGTGGAAAACCATTGCACATACTTTCTGATAAACGTTTCAATCTTACATCCAAACCTGTTCCCTCGGTGTAGAAATCACGGTGAGAAGGAACTCCGTCATGTGAGTGATGTGAGAAACTACATCACCCACGGAGAGCGAGACATGATTGATTCCGCGTAAGGGTAGGACAGGATCCAAAGGGGTAGTTAGGGACGCACGAGATGAACGAGTCCTTTGAGAGCCTTGACTTATTCGCCGTCGAGGTGTTGGAGGGAAGTGATGAGGGCAAGTCACGGGACTCGACAGGGATGGCACGAGGACAGCACGCTTCAACACACCGATTTTTGGGAAAGTGTTAAGATGTGAATACATTTACTTCAGCAGTACATTGTTCTGAGTAACTACTTGAATTCTTATGTCAGAACGCACAGCTCTTACATCAGAGAAATGTCTTTGTAAATCTAGTCTTCCTGTAAAATGTTAGTGTATCTCATTACTCTACAACGTTTGGAAAATGGGTAATAAGAAATAGGACCTCCTCCAAGATAACGATGAACATCATAAAAACAAAACAAAAAAAATGCTTTATGCCCTTTAATGTAAGGAAACGTTTAAGATCCTTTTTTATTTTTTCTCGCTTTCAAACTCATAATAAAATTACAATAAAAATGTACTATTACCCCCGTTCCGTATTTCCCCTTCTCTCTCTTTTTAAGAAAGAAAACTTATTTCATTAGGTATTGAGAAGTCTAACTCACCAGACCTATATCCACAGATTTTCTGCTGAGGCACGAGCTAGTAAGTCGTCTGTCTCTATAACAGGTAATATCACTCTGCACACGAGAAAGCAATTTGAAGATACAAAAGTTTTCGACTAAATTTAAATTTACTTATTCTTGGATACTAGAGGTACGACAGAGGAGTCTAGAGGTAAGGTCTTCATCTCCACGATACGCGCGGGTGCGACTAGAGATGGTTTTCACCTCATGTTTCCCTCATCTACTCCAGACGAATATCGCTTCGGTACTATAAGTTCCCTGGTAACCCAACATGTGTCCTTCCCAATTCCCTCACCCAAGACACGGTTAGGTGGAAGAGCGGGTCAAATGGACCGAACCTCGCAATGAGACATGAAATAAAATAAGTAGGGGATGGGGTTTATTCACTTGAATACCCACTTTTTTCTCTGAGGTAGAATCTATTAAGTACTAGCGGAAGCATACCATAGATTTCTCGTGGTCATATGGTTGGATGCACTGTCAACACTTTTTTTCCCCACGTCGTACAGTCCACCCGCAAACCCGTTCTTTACTAGCTTCTCTGTCACCCGCTTATGAGTACAAGAAATGTTCAAGGAACAACTTTACTTCTTGCAAAAATGAGATAATTGACAATAAAATGTTTTCAGTCACGACAGTATATAATTTGATGTTGGTGTAATTAATTCCTACATATCAATCTTTATAAAAATTGTATTATTTAAGGAATAAACTATTATTCTTATCGATTCTTTTTTTTTAGGAGAAATTGGAAACATTCACCTACCGCATAGATAGTATTGGAATTGGGTTTTATCGATACAGAAAAGAAATTCATCCTGACACGTATGAAGAGTTATTAATTAATTCAAAAATTTTCGGACAATGTGACATGTCTGCAGCAGAACAGCTTTCTGTGCGACCTTTATGATATTCTCCTTGATTCCTAGCTCTTCCAAATTCTTCTTGAACCTCTTCGATAAAATACCTTAGACAGAAATCACCAAGAGGATAATTTCAACCTTAGCTAACTTCCATATTATTATTATTATTATATGGATGTAACTAAAATTCCTTCGCATTCTAAGCCTCTTTCTATTCGTTCGATTTTCAGAGTTTTGACACGTGACGACAGGGCAATTATCGCTTTGAATTAGTCTGATTTACGACGTTTTTACTCTTTCAAACATTTTTCAAAGGATGACACAAAATCACAGGGTTCGTAAGATATATAGAATGACAAGTAAAAGTATGTTCGTGCTTTCGCAAGTTTAGAAGTAACGTTCAGTGACGTTACGAAACTAAGTTTGGAGTTAAAACTGTTTCTCGGGGACAAACTCCTATTAAATAATTCTCAAGGACGTGAACAACAAGCACACAAGACAAATGGACAAACTAGTGGCGACGCATAAGCACTAGCTTATCTACCTGTATTGAGGCCCGGGGCGGATATCTTTTAGGACACTCTTCACTCAATCTTCGAGTTTCTTCGCAACAAGAGCACATCGATCACACCAGGAGTGTATTAAAAAATTGAGACTTATTTAATAATAATAATTTAACAATTTTTGCGTTTTACAATAATCTCAATTGTTCTTTACTTCATTGTATTAAACAAGTTTTGAATATATTGGTGTCAAAATTTACGTGTTTTTACGATTTTTGCTGATGGATTTGGAGGCCTCTCATTGGCTGGGGCGGACTGCCCCCCTCTAGGTGCGCTACTGCACATAAGGAAGGAAACCAACACGAGAGAGTAATTGGGGATAGACATACGAAAAGAAGAAAATACGGCTTAAACAAACGTTTTATTCTGAATGTGGGACATAGAAGAATGCAGTTGTGATAATACAATGAACAATAAAACACCGTGAAGAAGGGAAAATAATAAGGAAGAAGGGGGCTTGTAAAAGAAAGGCAAATTACAGATTTATCATCTAAAGTGTCATATTTAGAGCGTAAGGCAAAAGCAGAAAGCACGAGCGTTCTTTCCTAAGTTTACCTCAAAATCTTTATTGGTTAAAATTGTAGGGAGTTGCATAAAGGCATTAATTTTGCGGGGAGTTAATTTCCTTCATAATTGACAGAAGAAAATAAAGCAAAGGAATTCTATATCATGCTCTCGGAATGCATCATTCACCTAAATAGAAAACCAAAGGAAATAATTCATCAGCAAAACACATAATGCTCCCAAGTACGAACGTAACATTATAAATTGAGCTTAACAAGCGTGTATTTTTGAATCTGACGAAAGCATATTCACGCCAAATCGTCATTTCCACCCCACCCGAATACAAACACAACAAATGCTCCATACATCCCTCCGTGTTTTATTTGCTCCTTTTCTCTTTATTCGTCGTAGTTTTGCTAACCGCGAAATTAAAACGTACTTGGTCCTCCGGGCCGCATCCCTTCGAAAACTCGGCGAAACGTCGGGACTAAAACCAACACGCGTGCGTTCAAACAGAACGTCGCTGGTCGGGAATTACTGTCCGCTGTCATGCGGGAACAATGGGAAGCATTCCGCGTGGGACGGGTATGGGGGTGGTGGTTGCAGTTGCTCAGTGGGAGGGATGTAAACGGTGCGGAAATGAATTCCAAAGTTTGGCCACAGCTACACAGTGGAAATGNGTTGCTCAGTGGGAGGGATGTAAACGGTGCGGAAATGAATTCCAAAGTTTGGCCACAGCTACACAGTGGAAATGAGCAAGGGATGAGGAAAATGAGGAAGGGGTGAAACCCTTGACGGATGACAACAGGGTGAGGGATGGATATGTGAGGATGGATCGTATTTTGGCAGGAATGTACGTTTGGTTTCATTTCGTGAAATAAGAGAGACTATGATTATACGGCAACAGTTTGAATGAAAGTGGGTGATCAGTCAGAAACCGTGAAGTACAAAAAAATCAGCTCCTTGAAAATTAAATTTACATGTACGATAAATTTATGATGAAAATTAATTTCACAGATATTAAAAAACCAGCAATGTTCTATTTTCTGAACGTTCATGAGCCTAATTCCCCCAATACTTGCAATGCATTGGCAAAGATTTCTTAGCGAAATTATTACATTGATCAAAAATACTGTAAGTATAAAATGTCGGGAGAGTTTTTTAAGTGATAATTTACATCAAAACCATCAACAAACGCAATGATAACGACAGTTTAATGTGACCGGTCAGCTGCACTTTCAGATCCTTGCATGAATGTTTGTTTGTTTTTTTCATTTATTTATAACCAAGAGGATTTCTTGTCTTCAACTAATGTCATAAATTTTAACAATATCTTCTATTACTTAATTTTGTCAGCTTTATTTAAACCGTATTGTTGAAAGACATAAAAAAATTTCTTTACTGTTTATTAAACGTTCCCTCTCCCTTAAATTTAACATATCAATTTTCTTGTAACTTAATAACAATTCTGTCCATCTGCTCCATATAACTCACAATGCCATTGTATATGAGCATCAGTTTCCTCACCTTTTCGGCATTAAAGTAGTGATGGTAATAGAAAATTACATAATAGGTAACGGACTAGAAAATTAATTTTGTAATTCAATTTTGCGGCGAAATAACGAAATTAATGAAGCAAAACTTCGGTGAACTCGATTACCTTTTACTAGACACGGGTTATAGTAATGGTTATACAATAAATATCTCATTTTTAGAAATAGGTTAGGGTCTAATGTAATAAGTGGAGTCGATTATGGCAAGAATAATGAAATGCAGTAAAAGGATTAAGAATAAATTTAAATTATCAGAGGCAGCATGTGAGCTATATAATTATGGGTTGCAGAACGGGCTAATAAAAGTGTCAAAGCCTTGGAATAATATGGGATTTTATCATTACGGCCTTTAAGTAATTGTCCAAAGACCCCTTTTCATTGTGTGTGTATATATATATATATATATATATATATATATATATATATATATATATATAT
>NNCF01126220.1:81368-148365 GCA_002313205.1 Laupala kohalensis | reverse complement strand
AGGGAAAATGCAGTTACGCACTAGGGAGAGCCAACATGACTCTCCCCGCGTGTGGGACTCGCCGAATGACTCAGCCATACCCACTAAAAACCCTCCTGAATTACAACTCAAAACACAAATTCCAACATATCTCACTGAAACATTACTAAAACATTATAAAAAAAGAAGAAGAGGAAAGAGGAAAATGAAAGATACCCTAGCCCTAATGGCGTCGGGATCGAAAAGAACNAAAGAGAAAGGAAGGAGCATGGCACAAGTAAGTGGAAGTAATGCCAGACTCAGCTCGGGGCCCCGTGTTCGCCAAACACGTACTTACTAGATGTAAGTCCCCTGGGGTTCGAGAATACTGACGCATCAAATATTATCGAACACATTTTCCGAATTTCGATGACTTATGAGCAGGGTTCAGATTATGGATGTTTTGCTTATTTTTTCCTGACATTTAATGGATTTGAGTAATCTATTTGTAGCATCTTTAACATCATGGGACAATTTAAATTTAATTTAATAGTTCAAATTTTTAAAGTTCGTTTTGGTTCGCAAGTAAATGCATTTTTTTTCTTCAGATTTTTCTTTGAACTCTATAATTTTTAGGTTAAATTACCGTAACAACCGATTCACATGTTTATTATTTAAATATGGCTTTTACTGAATGAACGTTCTCCGTGGTATTCAATTAACCCACTTTACACTTGCACTGTTTAATTGCATTTTATGAATTAATTTGAATATTTTAGAGTATATTTTCCTTTTTTAGTGAATATCGATCCGATTCCCGCTGATGAGTATTTTTAACCATGTGTCGTATTTGCAAATAAATAATTCTAGGATTATTTAATGGATATTCCTCAACACACGTCTTTGTGGGAGTTTCCAAGAATGTGAACGTGAAAGGAAGGGTGGAGAGCAATAATGAATGATGAATGACTTTTTTTTTCTTCATTAGATTACATTAGATTATTTTTTGTCAAGTCCCCGTCTTCCGACATGATGAATGACAGTACAAACCTGATGAATGGCAGCATAAATCCCGCTTTGTCCATCACAACAATTCCCATATGGATCAGTCGGGATTCGAAGCACCGTCCGTTCACACAGTAGACGGAACAGAGCACGAATCATATCGGAGTATCCAAATTACGAATACAGATAATAACAAGTAAAATATCTATATTTTAAATGTTATACTCCAACTAATCCTGCGTTGGTTTGGTAAAAAATTACAACATACTTAGTGTGGCCGCTCCTTCAGACCATATTATTTTTCTCTATTTCTTAGTTTTGGAATGCAAAATTGAACAGGAATATATGAAACATACGCTAGAACCAATATGAAGAAATAAGCAATATTACATTCATTCTTTATTAGAAAACCTAACCTGGAACAGATAGAAGTTACACACAATGTGATAATCGCCACCAACTCAACAGAAAAATAAGAACGTTTTTTTTTCATGTTATTGATGAAAATTGTCATTCAAGTTATTTTAAACCTTCAAGACACAAAAAATCTTTCTCTCGAGAACATCGGATTGTTACGCGGCATATGCATCTCTTCAGACTGCTTTGGCTAAGGTGAAGCCGGTCGATCCTTATCACCGGTATTACTTCGAAGTATGTCTTCAACACAATGTTTTCACACGATATAAATACTAAGAAATATAGCTCAAAATCGTAGAGCAACGAATAAATAATAAACTTTGTTTTAGACGATCTCAGATGTCACGCAGAAGGAGGGTTAAAGAAGTATCACGCGAAATACGTTTTTTTCTCCTAGAAACAGTTTCATGTCCCAAAACTGTTTTGGAACCACTATAAATACATTGCCGCTCATAATACGATGAGAGGTGACGTCGATTCGCCGGAAGGTGTGGGTGGGGGGGGTGGAGGGGAACAACGGTCACGTGCCTTCTCTCGTCGACAGACTGCCCAGTCTGGCCTCCACGGGTGTTTTAACGAGCACAGACGACTCCAACCCCCGCCTCCGCTGCTGGTCATTAGGGACGGCTCGCCCTCGCTCACGCGCGCGCGCGCGCGAGCGCCGTAGTTCGCTTGGCTCTCAGGCGAGCAAAAGCAGCTGGTGCCATGCCGTGCCCCTCCCTCGATGTCAGAGTTTGCCAGGCAGTTGTCACAGAGACAGGCGCTGGTGACAGTGTCGCTCGTCACAGGAGCGCCCGTCACTTTCGCCCTCGTTAAAACGATTCATCTCGATAAGTGACCCAGATAGACGAGTTTTACTCGCGTTACGGGATATTTCCAGGATTCTATTATTCAATGAAGGTCTATGAATTTTATAACTCGCATCTTCAGGCTACTTCCTCGTGGAGGAGTGCTTTAATAGTCTACGGCCAGATGAAAATTACCACAGACTGGGAATCGAATCCGGGAGTTCCCACTATGACTGCAGGTGGACTACCACTGCACCACCCGCCTCGACTGTCAAAGTTTGTTGCGCAAGATATGGAATACGTATCCATGTACAAATCAATTAGTCATTTTTCATAAGTTTACATTCAGGCTTTTGCTTAAACTATTCTCAATTTTTGGGTTGGTGAAGCGTTACGTTATCGGTCACTTTATATTAGAAACCTTACATGCGAAAACTCAACTCTAAAAATGTTACAATAAAACTTTGGACTAAAAAATATAAGTGCGTCTGCTAATCACTGTTCATGCATGTGGAAAATAAAGTGACATTTCCTTGATCATCAATGAAGATAATCCTTGATGAAAGTACACGGAAAAAAGAAGACAAAATTCTACGAGAATTAAATATTTGTTCGTAAAGAAGTTCGTGATTAGATTTTTTAATAATTTAAAATATTTATATTTCCCTATGGATGTTATCCAGAGTTGATTTGTTCCAAAAAAATTTCAAATGTTTCTTACAGTCATTTTCGTACTTTATGAACTCAAATTAGTGTCAGTAAAAAAAGTACGAGTTTTCTCACTCATATTTGTCCTAAAAACTCGAGCTGTACAAGATACTTTTTAGAGACATTACGCATATCAATATTTTTCTACCAACGAATTAGTGATGACTTTACATTCCTCAAGTGACAGAGGGGGAAATAGGTCTGGAAAATAGATTTGATACTGAAGCGGCTTATCACAAGAACGCTGAAAGAAATATATTCTACTCTAGAACTGAACTCAGAATTTCCGCGTGACTTGACAGGTCTATTTCCTCGCCAATGACAAACGCGGTACAGAAATGTGTCAGCTTGTAATATTTTTCTTTCGTGATTGGGATTTTCTCATCGTGAGTTCTTTCAGTCATAAGTGTCCGCTGGTCAAGAGCAGAGAAAAACAATTTTTAATTTCCCACAAATTTCAGTAGTCTTGCTTCATTTTGTAGAAAGTAAAAGTGAAATTAACAACACGTATTTCTTATGTTCTTTTTACTTACTGCAAATATTTCTAGTAATTTTCATTCTCGCAAATAACTAAAATAATATAGGTCAGTAAACCGAAAAAATTAATCAATTATGGTTAAATGAATTACCATATATTTCCTTCTTATTTGAATTGAAATCCAAGTCAGGAGCAGATTACAAGTCTTTTTATTTTGTAATTCACATGGAAGTGCGAAAATTTAAGATAAAATTGTTTATAGTTCAAATGATTCAAGATCAACTCGCGAAAGTAATATTATTGCTTGTACGCTTCTTTTTATTTCACGAACGTTTTTATTCATGGATCATACTACCAAAATCTTAACTGAAGGATCAATATAATTATTTCGTGGACGTAATATGACACATAAAAAACGACTGAAAACTGATGTCGACGCTTTTTGAAACATTTTAGTGAAACACATAGTCACTGACGGATATGATCTCAAATACCTAGAATGAGACATATTATCCGTAAATACCTTTACATTCGATTAAAATCGAGCGTTTACAATCCTTATAATACATTGTAAAAGGTCTAAAGCTGTTTTTTTCATGAACTTGCTTAATTGTTTAAATTGAATATGAAAATTTCTTCTCTGGAGAGAATTGAACGTGTTGCAGTACCATAGTCTCACACATTACAAGTCCTATTAGCATTCCCACACCTTCCTCCCCCACATCCTCACCACCCCCGCAGTTGCTGGCTGCTCCATCATTATCATTAGGGGACGTGGTTGCATGAACCATGTCCATTGTGATAGGGACGGCGATGGGATGAGAAGAGAAGCGGGGTGTGACAGAGGAAAATCGCAGCGGGGAGAAACGAGCGAGGAAGGGATGAACGACGGGAGGAAGAGAGATCAGTGAACCAGCAGGGTGAAAGGGATTCTAAGAAATAGCGAATAGAAGAGGAATGAAGTGTAAATAAGGAAGCAAACACAAAGTTAATCTGGAATGTACTAACTATAGATATAATATAAAATACAATACAAATAAAGGAGAAAGACAATGCAAGAGCTCAATAATAGAAGAACATAAACAAGAAATTGAAGAAAGATAAGAAAATGAAAGTTAGGGGAGATGGAGTAATAGATAGGACGTTATATTGTGTCAATTAATAACATGATACAATAGCAAAAATAGACTTAACACAGGTATAGGTACAGTCGTGGAATTTTTGATAGGTTAGGTAATCAAAGCACGCCAGTTTGGGATGCAATGAAAGAGGTAAAATGGAACAAAGGAGAAATGAAATGGAATTAGGAAAAAAATATGGATGTATGGAAGAATGGAGGAAATTTGTCCAAAGAGTATCTATTCAAAAAAGGCACAATGGCAAAAATATACTTAAGACAGATGTGGGTATGAACATAGTTGTACGATTTAGGATATGATGGATACGAGGGTTATAAAATAAAGCGCACCAGGTCGGAGAGCAATGAAAAAGGAGACGAAGTAGAACGGAAGATAGAATTGAAAGAGGACAGAATAGAAGAGAAGGGAGGTGGGAAGGGCAACGGGAGGAAGGGCGGTGGCAACGTAATGGAACAATGCGGCTTGATGGCAAAGCGGAGCACTGCGAGGTGTGGCGAGGCGCACAGATGCGGAGCGAGGGCGGCACGGTGACATGGCGGGGAGCGGGGGTCAAGGGTGGAGGAGCGTCGTAAATCTCCCTGACGCGAGATAGCGCGCGTCATCGCCAGCAGTGCACGCTTGAGCCCCCAGAGGGTGCGTCAGTCGCTGCCTCCCACGCCCCAACCCCGTGTGTGCGCGCGCCACTGTCGCCAATTCGCTCCCATCGCCTCGCCCTACGTCTAACCTTTGTGACACTCCTGCTCTAATTTTCTCTTCTTGCACGTTCTGCGCGAATATCCTAGGAATTCTTCCGAGAAATAGTTTCAAGTTCGCATAAAAAATCGCATTATGAACTATTGAATGGGAAGACAGGGTGTGTTAAACATAATAAGTGATCCGGGTCTAAAAGCGACAAAGACGAGATATAATATTGGAGGATACAAGAGGACGATCGTACAAAGCTAGATGGTGGTCTACACACACTCCCGATGGTGGTGAGCACAAAGAGGTTGGAAATACATCTACACCAATCGAGAAAAGTTGTCAGATCATAACTTCACGGAAATCAATTATTCTTAATCAGTACATGTTAGAATACACGGTTTCTTTGAAGATATGTAAACTACATTGCCTATTATCTTGAATTGCAGCAATCGTAAATAAAAGAATTGTACAATAACCTTTACCTTGGGTCCAGAAGTTGTCCAAGTGCTACCTTGCGTTTGGAAATCCACAGATTTTCGAGAAATCCGTATGAGGGTAATATCCGTACACACAGATAAGGGTCGTTGCTCAGGATATATCGTGTTGCCATAGAGTAATCTATTCATTGAACCACGTAAAATTATGTGACACGGCCAAGGGATCTATTCAATATATTTGGTGACAAGCTCTAGGTATATATAGGGGAAAATTCACAACTTCATGTATCGGATCATTATTTTAAGGACATTAATGCGAAAAAAAGTTTTGTAGATTTTAAGAAGAAATTTTGACGGAGGGCTTCGTTCAAATGTAATTGAGAACTGATGATTTTTGCGAAGGCGTGATAGTGTTATACTTAAAAACTGTAAAGACAATAATTGCATTTTTTTTATGGAAACCTTTTATCAGCAACACCAACAAATGGATTAGCAATCGTACGCAAAATCCTTCTGATTGATGGAACGCGCTACATTTTTTTCTCAAAAACGTGATTGATAATGAAGGGAGCGACAGTTCAGTTTACTTTGGTCGTATTCTGAAATTCTAATTTGCCTTTAAAATCAGAAATCACTCACAATTGATGGTTACTCTACCACTTTGTCACATGTAGCTGGGCACCAATCCCAGCTCCGTAGGGGGTTCGTGTGACCTAAAGGTTAATCCGGCTCTGAATATCAGGCGGGGAAGGGATAAGTATCCCTTCGTGTGCCCACCCCAATCGCCATGGTGACACCCGTTGGCGAACGACGAGAGCTGTCACGCCTGAGACCATCCAGTGCGGTTCAGTACGACCCATAAGCGATTGAATCAAGTCATCAGTAAAAAGCACATCGTACACATTAATACGCAAATGTCCCCAATTTTTTCGTTCTTTTTCTGCGTAAACGGACGGCAAAAAATCACACAAATGAAGTATCGTAGGTTAGAGCATTGAACGGTTTTTCTGAGTTTTCCTATTTCATTTTTCCCAGCTTCCTTTCCGAAATAACATTAAAAAACTACAGCAAGAAATATGCTACTTTACTCATTTACTTGAAAGGGCGTAACTTGGCTACACAAGTCCTGACAAATGGAAGTATCTAATAAATAATAAACTATATTCGTACGAAATTGTATGTGAGTTACATAATACAATGTAATTTAATAACATAATACATTTTTCATAACAGTTATTTACTTCTCATAACTGTTCTGATCTCTTGTTCACATTGTTTCATGATAAATGTGAAACTGAATGAAATTTTCCAACAATAGAAGATATGGGGGAAAGTAATACCGGCCAATTTCTTTTAACTCACAACTTCCGAGTACCTACTCGTGGAGGAGTGTTTGCAACGTCAACAGTCAAGTGAAAACTGCGCCGGACCGGGACACGAGGACCCGGGAAATCCTGCTCCGGCCGCAGGTGTGCTAACCACTACACCACCCGCCTCGAATCCGAAGTCCGTACGCAACCTCCACCTGGTCTGATCCGGTGAACCTGGGTCACATCCACTTCACCAGGGGATAAGTGACCACAGGCGGCTCCAATGCTGGTAGCTTTTAAACCCGGTTTTCGCGTACCTACGCGACGGATGCACATTTTAACTTACAATTTCCGAGTACCTACTTGTGGATGAGTGTTTGCAACGTCTGGTTCACCAGATCACGCCAGGTGGAAGTTGCGTACGGACGTGGGAGTCGAGGTGGGTGGTGTAGTGGTTAGCACACACCAGCGGCCGGAGCAGTGGATAGTGCCGGGTTCGAGTTCCCGTCCGTCGCAATTTTCACCTGGCTATTGACGTTGTAGTATCTGCCATATTAATCAGGTAAATAAAATACCTTTGCTACATAAAAGTAAATAGTATCATTTTCCGTGTGATTGACTCGCACGAGTTGACCTAGTTATAATTTAATAGAGCTTCGTTATTAATGGGGAACGTGATCTGGAGTTATTTTTACTATCCGTAAATTCTGGTCCGGATAAGCAAAAACAACACAAAGAGAAACAGGTGGTTGAACAGGACGTAATAGTTCGTTTAATGAAACGCCCAATTCGTTGGTGAATGTTACGGAAGGATGCATGCATTGTATTTCTGGTAATAAATCGTACGAAATACAATAAAAGTTCATTTCAGGTAAAAATTCAGAACTAACGAAAAAGTGCGTGCAAATACTTCTCAAAAATGTATATTAACACTTTCTTTTATTATATTAAAGTCACTTCTAAATAATGCTATTTTCGACTACTTATTAATGACACTAAAAAGAAGAACTTTCAAAGGTCAAAAGAACATTAAAAATTCGCTAATAGTAACGTAGTTTACGTCAATGCAGCATTTACTTTTTCAAAAATCCCTACTTTCACAATAAAACAAACAACACAAAATACGAACATATTGTACACTGTTTTATTTTGTTATCGATAATAAAAAGCAATTTTGTGATTTTTGTATATTTAATAAATTTTTTGTTATAAGAGTTTTGTTTTATTTTTGTATTAAGTATATTTTTAATTTGATAAAGCCTCTGGAGTAACTCTGGACTAACATTAAAACACGTTTAAACATTTTAATTATTAAGTTCGGAATAAGAAACTCTTCGAAGTTTCCACAGATACTCCGTGTAAGGGTAACTATTGACTTTTTAAAATTATCTTACAATTTGTATATTCCGTCAAACTATCAATTAGTTTGTCACCGACCCCCAAAAATTTCATTCCCGATATTTTTTTATTATTCATTACATAGTTTCGGTCCTCGTTTCAAACAGAATAAAGAATTAAAGAACAATAATTCGTTATATATAAAATATTCGTGTAAATATTGTTTTAATTCCTTAAGTAATCCTGTAACATTATTTTTCATCTCAATTTTAATATTAATGGGAACTGAGGAGTGGGATCATCTCTTCGGGAAATGCGGTACACCTCCTCGCAAAGAATTACCGGATTAGACTGAACACCAGTCCCTTCTCATTAACAGCATTTTTTTTCAGTTCTCTTCGGTAACTACAAAAAAAAGTAATTTACTTTCGATCAATGATACGCACTCAATTTGCTGCGCCGTTCCCCATCCAAACTTACTCGTTTTCTTTCGCAGCATCGTGTTTCATTTTTCATGATGGGTGGCGGTGGATAAATCCATCACTTCGGTGGACGCGAAAAGCCTACGCGATAACCGCTTTCAGGGTGGATCGGTCTCCACGAAGAGAATCGACAATGCTGTGAGACGAAAGATGGACGCTAAGCCATAGCTGCAATATTTCGTCTCAATCTCTTTGTTAACTTTATATCTTACAACCTTTGAAATAAGATTAGATGAATTTACGCAAACGAAGCTTCAGATTCAATAAAAATTATCGAAATTCAATAAAAATACTTATTTATAAAGAATATTTGAATACATTCTTGTAACCTAGCAAAATATTTCCAATTTTCCCTATTTTCTTTCCCTTGTTTCTAAAGGTTATTTTATTCCAAATAGAACGTAGTTTTTTATCTCGTCAACAGCGGCAGAAGGCCAAGGAAATATACGTTAATTAGCAAATCCAACCTTCTGGAAATCGGATGCTGCGCGAGTTCAGCTATTTTCCGCTTTTCTATCGGTTTACCCAAATGTTGTCAAAAAGTAGAAAACTCCAAATTACACAACTCTTGTATTGAGTCGAAGCGGGGGATGACGTAGAACAGCGCTCCCAGCGGTATGAGGCCCGACCGTACGAGGCCCGCGAAACGTTTTTTACGGCTCTCGCATTATCTTATTCGTAAATGATACATAAAACCTTTGGGAGCACGACTTTGTAACAAATGTGTGCTAACGGAATTAAAACTTAACGTGGCTTATTGTTAATAAAAAATAACAAAATATACATTTAATTTTTCGTGTGAAATAATATTAAATTTTGGATGAGAATCAAAATATCACGTTACAAATAAATAAATATAGCCCCTTAGTTTTATTCTTCGGGCAACATTTTGCCAAACCACATTCCGAGCCGGTCCGATCGTTCGCAAGTGTATAGAAAATGACCAGCGGACGGATGTAAGTTGGACGACACTGACGTAGACGATCGAATGGTTCATGGAGCGGATGGAGGAGCGTCGCTCCGATTCCTGTTCGCCTTTGAGCGGAATGCGAGCGATCACAAATTCGAAAAAGAGCCGCGTTCCTCAAAGAAGTAAATCCGAGGCGATCCGCCGAGGCAATAATCGACTCTTGTTGACTTGGAACTCTCCTTCGAGAAATCTACAGAAGTGAGGAGGAAGTAGGGAAGATAGAAAGAAGGAAAGGCAAGAAAGACTGGTCGGAATACCACGGTCCTACAGATGGAGCGCCACTGAAGACGGTCAAAGTGTTGAGTGGAGAGGTATGAGAAAAAGACGGACGGGTTCAGGGATTTAGGGCGAATGCAAAGACATCGTAAAGTGGACGCGATATTGGCCGTCGAAGACACGGGAATGTTCAGTCACCATGTTTAAGGTGGGGTGGTTTCGCAAATAGAAAATTTCGTTTTTATTCACGAGATTTCGTAATTTAACTGAAAATAATAGGAAAAGTAACCGGCGGACTTGCACTTGCAGACATGACCAGGAAGACGTCTGACCATGTCTTTTGTGAATGTGACACATACGGACCAGAGAAGTCAATTTATCAAGATTATTAAACGGCTAGGACCAATGTCACGATACGAAAGGAGCTAATTACTAGAAAGAAAAGTGATATCTCAAGCTTTTGCACAATGTGGACCAAAAATGCTTTAGCAACAATGAAGACAGCGGTACATGTAACAACACACGACACCTACTAAAAATGAGCAACGCTGGAAGCAGCGGCAAATAGGCACGCTTAAATGGGAGGAAATGCAGCGAAGATACAACAGCAGAAACCGCGGAATGACCACGTCACAAATGGGGATGTTATTATTGGTTGCTGAATTCCGGGAAGTTGTTGAAAATAAAGTAAACTGAAATTATTCACGACTTTTCCTCAAAGTCTACCAGATTAAAATACCAGTATTAGACACACACACACACAATACATATATATATATATATATATATATATATATATATATATATATATGACAGTCAGCTTAACACCTTTTATCAGGAAATAAAGGAGGATTTAAGGTAAAATCAAAATTCCTTTAATGAATCTACATTTTCTTAACACCCAACGTTTCCAACAAATTTTTTTGTATTCCTCAGGGCTTGCACTTAAATTCCTAATTCAACATCTAAAACACACAATACTCCACATTTCTTTATATTCATGGAGAGTAATGAGGACTATTATGTCTTAAAGATGTTGGATTAAGAATTTAAGTATAAGCCCTGAAGAACACAATAAATATTTGTTCGAAACGTTGGCTGTATTAAAAACTGTGAATTCATTGAAAAAAAAATACTTCAAAAACCTCCTTTATATAGTGTTTCAAGGGTCAAGACGAAAATGATTACACTGTAATCTCGAATAACTCTTATAATCCTCTGTACATTCATACTGAATAATCGCTTTTCTCGGGATCAAAATATAGTTCACTTACAAATCACACAGGAGTAAATAGGTTCACAATTTGAAGCTTGAGGCTGAAATCGTAGGAGTAGAGAGAAAAGCACATAATTCTTCAGATCCATTGAGTACCATGATAGAGTACTACAAAATAAGTTTATATTTGTTATACACTTGGGCACTTTTTTCAGTATAATAAATCTTAAAATTACAACAAATCGAAATCAACAAGAAACTAATTAACGACAACTTATTATCGCTTCTCCGCGTATCCTTTATTACTTTCGAATCAACAGAGCAAAACGGAAGAGGAAGATAAAACACTAAAGTACATACTTTGCATCCGACGCGAGTCTTTCTTCCACCCTTCCGGAATTCCCTTTCAAAACCTCGCTTGCTATTCGCCAACCCAAATCGATTGCTCATCCTTTCACTGCGCCTTT
Organism: Laupala kohalensis; assembly: GCA_002313205.1. Lineage (NCBI taxonomy): Eukaryota > Metazoa > Arthropoda > Insecta > Orthoptera > Trigonidiidae > Laupala > Laupala kohalensis. The sequence goes on along the minus strand of NNCF01126220.1, from coordinate 136,752 downwards.
CCTTTGATCCAACTTAGACATTTTATTCGTCCGTATTGCCACATGTTGCGGTGCATTTCAAATGGAATACAAGTAAAGCGGTTGTTGGAAATGGTGTATTAGATGTGTAATGGAACTCGGGGTCCCTCAACTGAGAAGAATTGTAGATTTGTTTCGGGAATTTAGTACCACAAAGATCTCACCATAACATAAATGATCGGATATGGTGATTGGGTATCAACTATCTTGTAAACACACACCATGTTCCATTTCGACCAAAAGATAATGAATATTTAAAAAAATTAGGACTTACAATATATACATTTCAGGAGGCTTTATACTCTTCTTAAATTAATTACGTTTAATAAAACAGCAACACTCAAACTGTTTGTTGGAGAATATCTCCTAAAAGGTACAGAATATTTTCATGCGATTTTCACGAATGTACTCAAAGAACATAAAATATATGAAATACCCACAAAATAGAACATAAACCCTAGAAACATAAAATATAAAAAGTTCCTCAAAGAGAAATGTAATATACATCCTGTATACATCAATTAAGTTTAAAGAAGGATTACTTCAGAGATAGTTTTAAAATATAGCCAGCGAAGGCGCGTATTCCGTTCGTTTATAATAGTTTCACAACCAAACTTATGAACCACTATATAATACACACCTGGAAAATGAAAAAATTGAACGCCATGAAAAAAATAACAGAGAAACACTATAGTTGCACAGAACCCTACGAGAGGGCAGTTAATGCGATGATAAAAAGCGCAGCGCTGCGGGCAAACCAGGAATCGCGTTATCAGTCGGGGAATGTTGGAAGTTTTGCAACAGTTGCTGACCTTCAGACCCAGTAGCAGACATTTTGCCGTGCCAAACGGACCTCCGTCCGTGTCTGCAACATTATTAGCATGCCGCAACAGCGTTAATGTGCACCGTTTGTGTAATAGGGGATTTTCAGCGAGGGCGTATACAGAGTCTTAAAGAGGCTGGGTGGTCATACCGCAGAATTGCGCAACACGTGGGGCGAGAGGTCTCCACAGGACATCGTTGTTGTTGCCGGTGGTCAGCAGAAAGTGCACTTGCCGGTCAGCCTGGGACCGGACAGCTGCGACGCACAGATGCACGCCAATACCGTCGAATCTTACGAAGTGCCATATCGGACCGCACCGCGACTTCACACAAATTAGTGGTATTGTTGCTCCGGGGGTGTCGGCGAGAACCATTCGCAACCGTCTCCGTGAAGCAGCGCTACGATCATACGCGCCGTTAGGGCGTCTTTCGCTCACGCCCCTACATCGTGCAGCTCGCGTCCAGTGGTGTCGCGACAGGCGTTTATAGGACGAATGGCGACATGTTGTCTTCAGTGATGAGAGTCGCTTCTGTCTTGGTGCCAATGAGGGTCGTATGCGTGTGTGGCGTCGTGCAGATGAGTGCCAACATCTGGAGTGTAGAAGACACACAGGGTCAACACCTGGCATCATGGGGTGGGGAGCAACATCTTACAATGCCCGTTCTCCTATGGTGATCGTAGTGGGAACATTGAACAGTGCACGGCACATACAAAACATCATTCAACCAGTCGTTCTACCGTTCGTGCACCAACAAGGCATGTCCTTTTCCAGCAGGACAATGCACGTCCACATGAAGCCCGCGCCACCCAACTTGCTCTCCAAGGTGTACGTCAACTACTCGAGCCAGCACGATCCCCAGATCTGTCCCCCATTGAGCATGTTTGGGACTGGATGAAACGTCATGTTGCGCGATGTGCAAGACGGGCAGGAAATCTGTCCCAAATGAGGCAACAGGTACAAATTGCATGGTAGGTCATTCCTCAAGACTACATTCGTCACCTCTACGATCGTCTCCATGGGAGAATTGCAGCCTGCATTGCTGCAAAAGGAGGGTATACTGGGTACTAGCTCTGATATTTCGCAGGCCCAGTCGGCTATACTCATATACGTATGGCTATGTCGGTGTGATTGTTTGTTGTATACGTCCTAGAGAATGTGTCAATAAAATTTCCTTCTGGTGGGTACACGAATTCATGGTGTTCTTTTTTCATTTTCCAGTAGTGTAGTTTAAGGTAAGGTGGTAATGACTTGTACTTATAAAACCAACGATTCGTACATACAAAACGACAANTCTTGTTTTTTTTTTTTTTTTTGTGGGGCTTTAGGGCTCGTCAACATCGAAGGTCATTAGAGCCCATTCTTGGTTCTTGGTGCATGCAATGACAAGAAGTAGTTGAGAATTAAAACGTGAAATACATTCAAGAAAGTGACTAATGCGTTAAATCGGAATCGCTGCGAACTGACAAACGACAGATTTCTGAAAACTTTTTACCCCAAAAAGATGTAAAAATAGCGCGATCAAAAGTTTTTAACGATTACAATACTTTTCAAAAGTATTTTAAAAGAAAAAAAAATTGAGGCCCACGATTCAAAATATTTTCAAACATCCTTGAGATCTAATGAGCATTTCCATATTCTAAAGGATGCATCTTTTATATTTTTCTGACTACATTTCATCACATCCAATCTTCACAGACGAAAATCGATTTAAAAACTCTGTAAAATCTACTCACAATATTGTCTGTAAGTTGTTGACATCTGAGAATTATTGCGATAACTCACATAAAAAAAAAGAAAATACAAAATAAATACAAAATAAATTCTAGTATGGGGTACTAACTTTAACATAATTTAACGTAACTTATAGATGTCACATAAACAAAAGAATATCTTTGGATATGTGTTTGTGATTTCAGAGAGAGAAACGTTAAAATTTGACGAATCTATATCTAAGCTGCGGCGGATCTATGTGTGTGTGTGGGGGGAAAGGTACGGGGGCTATGCATTGGACCTGAACTCTTAACAGATAAAATTAAAGTTGATAAATAACATATAATGTAAAAGTGTTACCAGATTAATAATTGTTATTAGTTATAATTGCTATTTTTATTAATAATATACTTGTTATTGTCATTAAAATTTCCAGATTAATAAAATTAATAATACCATTTTAATAACTTTAATATATAATTGTTGTCATTAAAATACTAAATTGATAATTATTTATTTGATGCATTTTAATTAAAGGTAAAATTTATAAAATTTGCTTTGCAAAACCATAATTTTTAAACAAAAATGCTCCCCGGTTAGCCCCGCACTTGATTACGGTCTAGATCCGCCACTGCATCTAGGTAACAATTATTTAACAAGATCGGAGGAGAATTAAAGAATGTCTAAAATATATTGAACAGACACCACGCATATGTTATCTCCAAATTTAATGACAAAGATATAGAATTAAAGCACGAGATAGTAATTTTCGGTTCTATTGAATTCATATTCGGTATTAGTCAGATGAGATGTGCCCTCTAAAAACCTATGACGCAGTCCCCCGTCCCGAATTTGCAAGGACCCTCCCAAAAAATTACCCCCCCCCCTTCGCTTTGACTCACTTCCAAATATTTAGAAATATTTTACTACTTTATCTCTCTTATTTACCCGTACTCTTTAAAACCCGTGTGCAAAACCAATGCAAATACTTTCTCACACACTTTTATGACTCTTATCTATATAGTACGCAAACTAACTTGACAAAGAAAAAAAACAAATATTGACCGTCTGTCGAATAATCTTACCATTGCAAGATAGAGAGGTAGGTATCTCTTGTCACTTCTTCATTCACGCAAAGACGATGAGTCTTCCGGTCTTTTGATAGACATGAAATGACCTCCCGACTCGTGTCCCACGCTCGCGTCTCCTTATTCAGTGGTCCGTTCTATTTATTCATCATTTTCGAAAATGAACTGACATTATTTATCATGTTAAAATGTCCGCAAAGTTTAAAAGCTAAAACGACATTGTATTATTTTAATTTATGGATTTTAAAAACTATTTTTGTTATTTAACTATTAAATATTCCAAACTTCCAAGAAACCTCCATTTTTCGAACCTCACCCCCCCAAAAAAACAAAAAATTCAATGATGCACTTTGCGTCTCCGCCCCCCCCCCCCCCGGGTGGGTACCACAGTATTAGTTTCCTTGAATGAATTCTTTGCTCTTCATTTCAATTAAAGTAACATCCCTCGTATAGTAGTTTCAAGGTTAGGTTTTAATACTTCTTACTTCTTAATCCCAATGTATGTAAGATTTACACATTTATCCTCTTACTATTATTGGACTTTTTATATATAATTCGTACCATTAATTCATTCCGTAATCGAAGCAAGAAGAAAGCTTCTCGAAACTCCCAAAGAAAGCAAATCGCACAGTCAGCCTCGAATCTCGTAACCTCTAAATATGTGTCGATATTCTTTTCACTTCTGATCAGACTTATTTCCATTAATTTGTTCTCATATTTGGTACTACATTTAAAAAAAACCTCCCACATTTCTTAAGAGCATTCAGGCCTACCAATAAAGGATAACAATTTCCCGTTTGATATACTAACGAATTTTGTGTGCTTTCTTTGAAAAACAGTTCATCCACGGATTAAAAATCAACGAAGTGTTCAACGCTGTTGTCTTATCACTGAGCTTCCTGTTGATAAGGAGATCAATGCTATATGGTATTAGAGAACTTCAGTTCAAATTGTCGTTTTTAGCAATCACAAAGAAAGGGTAAAAGAAAAACGTTCTTTATCAAAATGAAGAGGTCTTTAGACAGTCAAATACGATTTCCAGAGGAAAGATCGAAAACACGTCTTTTGGAAATATATGATAAAAATAGTACCTTTCCCAATGAACCAAAAAATTTAACTTTTGGTAACAAAAATGTTTAAAAAATTATTGCCTTATCTCCAGTCATATTGAAGCAGTCATACAAAACTAATAATTACAAAGATAATTTTTGGAACGAAACCCTCTTGTAATTTTACATTTTCACAATGTTCTATTTGTTTTAAAATTTATGAATCGTCACAGAAGACTTCATTGACGAGATTAGCAGCGAACCCTCACTAGAACTCCAACTACTTATCAACTAATGTTTCATACTAAGTAAGCCTTCTCAGGCCCAAACTTCATTATGAATGTAGTTATAAAGGATAATTGAATAAAGCTTGAAAAAACTCACGATAAATATTTTATCATGGCCGACATCATGTTCGAAGGGATTTTGTAGAATATTTTCGTGGATCGATCCCCAAACCTTGACATTATTTTAAGCCACGTTATATTGTTTCTAATATAAGAACACAAGAATAGACACTGAAAAGAAATATCAGCTGTTTAGAGATTACGTAACAAAATTAGGCATAATATGAGGCGAATTAAAGATAAATACACAGGATAGATGAGTATCCACTTCCTCGTGGTAGGGACGGGAATATTCGTGAAACCAATAGCAAAGAGATACGATGAAGGAACGAAAGAAGATAAAGAATAGAAAAGAAATATTAGCCTTGTAATGACCAGGTTAAACACAAGGCGGTCTAGAAGACCCTGGGTCATAAATGAAAAAAAATAAAATGAAAAAAAGGGTATTGTTTCTAATATATTATGGATAATTAAAAACCAGGAGACCATTTATTTTACGTACGCATCATTGCCATCCGAACAATTAGATCAGGAACTCAGATATTCTTATATGAAAAGCAAAATATAAGATATGTTATTTTTTCTACGAGAAAAATTTCATTTATTGCACGGGAGCTATTTTATTCTTAGCTATGTAATATTTTTCCTCTGCGTTTGATTGCTTTCATTCAATACAATTTGTTGGAACACGCACAGACGTATATTGAAAACAGTTACCCTTATAACAGTAGGGATAGCCTAGTGCCCGTATTTTGTGTACTCAGAAAACACAGCCCACATGAGCAACACTGAGACTGAAGTTTAAAAAAGTAATAATAGAGGAATGAGAAGTATAGTAAATAGGGGCTCTGAATTTGGTCGTGCATGGCGAAAACACTAGCTCCACTAGTATCAAATGAAACACAGACAGACTCGCAGCAACAAATGAATTTTCATACTATTTATGTCCGCGTTTATTTGAAGGACTTCAGTGGATGGTACTGAGAGTCAGAGGAATGTGGAGTACCTTCGAGCCCGGGATCGTCCCAGGCAAATTTAAAATTTAAAATTTATGTCGATTAATCCATAATTTTTACAGAAAGTTTCACCGTAAACTACAGTAAGGACTCGACTATCGTCAATAAGCTTATGAAAGAATTACATTTGATGTAACAGAAAGATTGTGAATAAGAGGACTTTTTCAGCTATGTTAACATGAATATTTATTGTCACTTTAATAATCATAGTTTCATATTATCTTCTGCTTTGTGCTACTCAACATGCTTTGCTCAGTTAAGACTTGGCATTCCTCTAGAAAACGTAAAATTTACTCTTACATTAAATTTGAAAAGAAATAAATACTAAACATCTTAAGAACAACCAATTATCTCCGAAGAAAAAAACAATATTTACCACTCAAATTACATAAAAGGGAAAAATAAGGTGCTGTTAAATCCCAAAATAAATGTGCACTCAGTTTAAAACATATAAGCACATTGCAGTAATTATAGAATAATAGTGCACAGCATTTCTTATTGGTGTTTCATTAACGTATCTTGTATTGTCATCTACAGAATTCCTTTTATGGATCGTAATTTTTGTCCGTACACGTAAAGACAATCATTTGCGAATGAGGAAACCTCAAACTGTGGTTTCCCACAATTCTTTTCTCCAAAGAGCGGAGATCGTTCACGAATTCGTGAGAAAGAACACAAATTTCGAAACATACCTTTAAGCATAAATTAAAGAGACTTTATAGCTTTCCCGAACTGAAGTATGCCCTGTTTTACGTTTAAAATAGCAAATAATTGATTTTCTCACATTATTTTCATAGCTATATTTTAAATAATTCGCGTGAAAATAAAAACATGAAAAAATTAAGTGTCTTCCTAAACTAAACATTAATAATGCCACGCAGTACCAGATAATGACAAAACATATATGAAACGTATATTACTGCAAGATCTTCCCACGTCGGTTGTGTTTCGTAAATCAAATTTTAAATTGGGAAGGCAGGTCCTCGGAAGGGGTGGGTGAAGTCTGTATCAGTTATCTCTGTGAAGGATAATCGGATTACAACTGTTCACCGCTTCCTACGGAGTCTTCGTAAGTCGCTACAAAGGTGTTTCCTGTCCTCAACGGAGATGTTATCGAAAGGATTAATTCCATCGTCTATTCCACGTTAGGAACATGGCGGTCTCTTGTTTTCGGAAGGAAAACTTCAATGGCGGAGCCACATGGGGGTTCACGGAGTCTCTCGCCGATTCAACATATCTCAACGGAATTATCCCTATCTCTTAAGATTCCATTGATTTTCTCCCTCTAGTGAATTTTGTCTTCTTCCATTGAATCCAGAGTGACTCGATCTTTTGGGTGTACACCGGTCGTTCCCATACGGCCCATCATCCCTTCTGTTCCCCGCATTGGTCGTTCTTCGCTACCTCTGAGAAAAAAGTTATTCTTGGGGAATATTGAAAATTAGATTGGTAGAATACAAACAATGATTTTAGCATTTCCATACAAATATTACACGATGGTATAAAATTAGCAAATAAACCCATTCCAATTTTGGACAACTTTATGTATGTTTGGGGTAAGCAAAGTAGTCCCTAACGTAAACTGTTCGAAAGAATAAATTTGCTGAGAAATGTCTATGGCTGCAGTTAACGTTGTGATCCAAGAACCATATTCCAAATATTTCTGTATTCAAGGGATTGTGTGTTGATACAAAATTACAACATGATTATGAGCAGTATTTAAAAAAAAATTAATTATGTGAAAGAATATAGGAAGTTTTCAAATTTCAAAGCCGATTACGTGTGTTAAATCTGCCTCTGCCTTAGGGCCCTTGATCGGAATTGTTGGGAAGGTCCCTTTCTTGCTTCCGGAGAGTAAATTAGTTTATTGTCCTCCACGTGGTCATACGCAGTTTGTAACGGCTTTTTTGACAGTAAATTTATTTATTTTTTATTAGAGCTTATAAATCATAACGTGACAATAAGATAAAGAAATGAACCGATGTAATTAGACTCTCCTCTTAATGCTTTTTTATTTAATCTTACCTTTTTTCTCGTATAAAATCCATATGATCGTAACGTCAATTCTCATAAGATAAAGAAATGAGGAGCAATTGTCACGTGACTGTAGAGAACCAGACAAAACTCGAGCCAATAATAGTTGACAGTCACTTTTCCTTCTCACATGATTGATGTTTCTTCGGAGAGATCCGGCACACTTTTCTTCATCCGCCCTTGACTGCACCCTCAACACCTACTCACCCTCATTTCCGTCTTCTCCCCTGCCATCCCTTGTCAAGCATTGCCCCATGTACAGCACGTCTCTTGGTGTCTAGCAGCTGACTCAAGACACTGGGTGCTTAACAAGCTCACTGGTCTTTTCTTAAGATTATCTCCAACATGCAGAGAGTCGGTGCTTTGTTACAGTAAAATATTGTTATTGGATTTCGATAGAATTCAGTTACAAATTAATCTTTAACGTGTAAAAAATTGCTAAGAATCCTAAATGCCAACTTTTGATAATAATAAAAAAGAAAGAAGAAAAAAAATAAACATTGGACAAAACTCCAACCAATGACTGCAATAAAAATGAATTAATATTAAACATCGAATGAATCCAATAAAGCGGAAATCACCCCAAGAATTTTAAAATTAATGGTACGTCATAATTTTATTTTAAAATAATTTAATGTTCCATAAAACGTTAATTTCTCGATAGCTCTTTATGAAGGTCATGACTTAACATTTGATATTAATTCAAGGTTTACTCATGATTCATGTATCTCAGTTACACTTATAGTTTGGTAAAGTTAAAAAAAAAATTTCTTCTCCGATTGTGCAATCTTCTCATCAAACGTTTTCTACAAAAGGATACTTACAGAGCTCAATGATTCTTTTTATTAGTCCATCCAAATTATTTTAGCTGATTTAAAGGAGAATCTATTATTTATTTACGTCCCTCGGATACAATGGAATTCTGTAATCTGCAAATCCTAAATTCCATTTTCTAATTTTCTAAGAGCATCGCAGAAGCGCATTACGGAATAACAATGTTTGAATCGCGTACGTTTCAGGCTCAACACTTCGTAATGCGTTGTAAAAAAAAAATGTTGGAGGGGACTTGAAGCTCCGAATAATCTTGGGGAGGGATGAAGCTTGCAGTTATTATTTAGTAATCTAATATTTTAAATCGCATAATGCATGATATAGTACCTACGAAAGAAAATTTACAATTAATAGGGAGGTCTTCAACTATTACTGCCACTTCTAATAGTTTATTTCTTAGAAGTTGTATTAATCGTGATTGAAGGAGAAAACTTGAGTACCCTTAGCGCCCACCTGCGTACTCCTCTGAATGTAGATAAATATATAATTAGCCTTCTACGTTAGTCACGTCCAGGCCTTTGTTCAAGGAACGATGCACATTTTCAGCCGAAACGTTACCCAACTTCGCGTTTCCAAAAAGTACCTCTCCAGCAAGAGTTCAAAACGTACTCCCTCTCTTTCTGCGCCTTTTGACGCGGAGTTCTCGGAAACATTATCTCCTTCTCCGCGAGTGCATTCATCCATCTCCAGCGTGTTTTGCCCTACCTCGCCTCGTTCGCCAGCGTGGGTCACGGCGGCACGACCCGATCGATACCCGAACGCGACAAGTGGCGGTCGCACCGCGCCGCCAAAGGGACGAACAAACGCCTACGCTGCTGTCACGCACGCCTCGTCTCGCTTAGAGGTCTTAATCAAGGGAGAATCGTCGGCGAAGGTAATACAATGGGGACGAATTTCTCATATTTCTGGACAATACCATACGCAGTTCCTCATAGAAATTCAATCAGCTATTTTTATTTTTTTTAATTGTTTTTATTTCAGTCACCAAAGAGTTACAACCGTGTCTATGTTTTTTTTAATTGTAGTATTTGTAAATGGGACATGTACCACTAGTGAAGCTTATCTACATGGAGTGATAGGAGGTGGGTGATAGAGGCTATTGATAATAGGTGGACCGGTTAGCTGGGTTTACCAATAACTTGGCTCAAGTAGAGGGATTAGTAGGAGTGGTTCGAGTTATTGATGCTAGGATCAGTAGGAAGTGGATAGAAGGAGGAGGGGTCGCCTTTCACAAGTCACAGCGATAAGAACCGGGATATTAATGTGAAAAGCTACAAATTTTTTTCTGGCCTCACCAGGAATTGAACCCGGAATGAGTCGGTGATGAGCAAGCATGTTAACACTATAGCCACCAGTGGAGGGGTTTGTCCACGATAAAATCATTACAGAGAACTTAATGTTCTTTATGTTTCTTCTCTCCTCCCCATTTTGTGGCAGCACCGTTTTGCTTCATGTTCACGCTACGCACCCCTTCTAATTGGAGAAGTCATCTTGCATCTACCAAAATGTTTCTTAATATCCTTATTTCTGACATAATTTTCGAAGTCCATGTAACTATCCTGTTCATCAAACAATGTTGCCTTATCTACGGGTATTAATCCCAAAGATTTTCTCCTAATATTTCCTTCAAGTATCTTGATCTTTCAGGTCCATAGAGTTCACAATTCCATAAGATCTGCGGGGCTATTCTGTATACTCAAGTTATCGGTAGTTTGGACACGAAAAATAACAAAGATGGCGGACACGAAAAATAACAAAGTATTTTAAGGACAGGCTCTCCTAGAGTTATTTCGTCAAGTTTGGTGGTAGTGAATACACCGTATAAGATGAAAACATAACTATATCGTGTAACTAAAATATAACTGTGTTTTGCGCATTTAACGAAGATTAAAAAAAATGTCTTTAAATCATAAAATTTGGACGAGTAGTTTAGATTTTACAAGCGTGTAAGAAAAATTGAGTAGCCGCGCCGCCGCCGCTGTGTCTTGTCTTGGAAGCGAAAATTTGAGCGGCATGACTACCGGCGAGTGGGTACGTTCTACCACACGCAACAGCTGGCAACAGTAGCTTTTCCCTGATTGGTGGAGACATTATTAAATGGCAACAGCCCTCAGCTGTGATCGGGAAAGTCCGAGTCCGGCCGAAGGTGCTTCCCTGAGGTTTACAGAATAGCTTCCAGCCGTTCACTCGGAATACTTGTCTATAGGATTCAACTTCTCCGGCTCGATCGTATCGGAAAGCGCAAAGTTACAGAATAGGCCCTATGGTCAGGTCTCACTTCTCCTTTCACACAGACGCATTGTTTGTTCCATAATTCCCCTACTCTGTACAGATATTCTTGAAAATTTCCATGACCTGTCATGTTGGAAATTCCCACAACAGTGGACTCGGGGAGGCTTTCAATCAGCTGTAGATGGTTACATGATTGTGTCGTTTTTCCCTATTCCACCAATCAGAGACACGCATCGAGTGACAACTGACGCCAAAGGTGTTATGAGAATTTGTGCGTAGTAAGTATAGCTGTTATGATAAATTACGCACTCTAAAATTGTGGATACGGCTGACGTTTCTCTCTCGATTAAGGTCTCACTATGTACTCATGTCCGTGCCTTGGGGTACGCCAAGCATGTCTGAATCGCCCTCCCTTCTCGTGATTCGCTGCGATCAACCAGTCAACTTGGAGCTTAAATGATGTGTTTAAGGGCCATTTGCATTATGGAGGAATTTAATCTCAAACATTCCGTGTGGAAACAGGGGGAGAGAGATAAAATGAAAAGACCACACACACTAGTACGTGTAAGAAAGGTAATGAAGGATGAAATCGCATGTTTAGGAAAACTGGATTAAATTAACTCATTAACACAACTGTTATTTCTTTAAAAATCTAAAATATTTTAGGAAATTAGAAATTAGATTTTTTGTGGGGCTTTTGGGCTCGTCGACATCGAGGTCATTAGAGCCCATAGAAATTAGTTTAGCGGTAGTTCTTTTAAAAGTGAAATTCTAGATATTTGAATAAAAATGGGCTTAACTTGTCGGTACGTAATTCCATTAAAATTCTGAGGTACAATTTTAAAAAATACATGCAAAAATAGTTTTGGATGGGGTAGTACTACCAATCAAACAAAAATTTTAAAGTTAAAGAGGATTATTTTGAAAAATGGATATGTTCACCAACAGGTGACGTATTGGTAAAGAAAATATTTACAATATTATAGAATATACTTTGTATCAAAAACCACGGCCAGGAATTAGAAGAAAAGATAAGGAGTTAAATTTTCCTCTATAGAACGCTCGTCATAAAAGATACAGTCCATATTTTTCGATCATTTTAAAAATAATATTTCCTTACTTAATGATAAAGTACTGTAATCCCTCCCTATTGAAAGAACATACTTCCAACAAATCGTTTCATCACGCCCTTGGCCATGACGTAAGTCAAGTGATTGCTCTGAAGCCGATATTGCACTCTCGCTTTCCCTGCACAGTCGTATTTGCCATTAACGCTCCTCCGTAATATGCCAACACAGCATGAACAGTCATCAGCAACACCCTCTTTGATGTGCCAAGCATTATTCCTACAATCGATACAGACACCTTTCATGTCAAATAAAACTGATAAAGAGAAACCGTATGGTAATACTACAACTACGAACATCATAAATAATACATTAAAAGTGACATCAGCTTGTAAATCAATATTATCAGTATTTTTTCCGCAGAGTAGGAAGATACGGCTCCGGTTCACTAAGAACCGAAACTGCAGATATTTTTAAATTTCTTTTAAATATTTTTAAATTTTTAATCAACATAATTTTTAGAAACAAGATTAAGAGTTCTAAGAGTGAGTATATCCCAAGAATTCAAAACACCCATTCATTAATAGAATACAATTTGTATAATGTATCAGTGCATTTAAAACTCAAAAAGTGAGTAGCTTACGGTTTTATTACACGATTTGTTTACGTTGTAAAGTTAGTGAATCAATACTAAATTTAAACAATGGAATTAGTTGTTTTATATTGTTTTAAATTACGGACTGCGTAATTTTAGAAAAAAATAAAATTGAGATCGGAACCAATTACTGTGGATCTGAATTTTCGTTTTCAGCTGCCCTTACTTCTAGAACCACGAAAGAGGAACTAAAACAAATACTGCTACTAAAATATCCAGCAAAGATACTTTTTGCATCACTGGAAGAAATTTAGGCTTCAATACAATCACTTTTAGAACTGTATAACTAGTAAATATAAACAGAAATGAAAATTTTCTCTGAAATTCGAATTATGATTGAACAATACGTGTTCTTCCTGTAGAAAACCTTCTGATGGAAGAAAAATGTTCAGTACGTTAATACGTAGCGCGGTTTACTTCAAAAACGTAAAAATAGGATAAAAATAATGAAGTAGCTCTAAAAACAAAACTCAAAAGAATTTTTTTCAGTATTATTTTTTATTGTTAGAAGTGTGCTGAAACGTTAAATCCGCCTCTGCCTTAGAACCCTTGATTGGAATTGATGGGACAGTACCTTGCTTGCTTCCGGAGAGTAGTTACTTTATTGTTCTGCACGTGGTCATACGCTGTTTGAAACAGCTTTTTTGACAATACATTTATTTATTATTATTATTATTATCGTTATTGTTTATTAGCAGTGGAAATTCATGACAATTAAATGGTATTTTTGAAGAAACAATGCCATTTTTACCTATTCCAGAGATCCAAGCCCACCATCACCAAAATCTTCTCTTCCAATATTTGCATGAAAATCGCCAGCATCACCACAAGCATTCCACCATCTCGATACCCCTCCTGCTATCGCTACGTCGCTGANGGGGAGGGGGAAGGGGGAGGGAGTGCTCAAGAATCGCGAATCAATTCCTGGACAGAAGAAATGCCTTGTGTTTACACGAGAGAAGGTCTCCTCAAGTCAGCGGGAGTCAGGGAAATCTGGAGCGGCTTCCAGCTCCTCCAGCACGAGAACATCGACATCACCAGGTGTCTACTCAACTAATCGAAGAATAGAATTGAGAAACATTCCAATTTAAACTTTCTATTTTCAGTTCTTTCTATTAAATACATTAATTCACGAACTATAACATTTTTCAATGAACAATTTGGTATGAAAATTTAGAACAATTAGATTTAGTTAAGAAAATAAATATGAAATCCAATACATGTCAAAAAACCGTACTAAAGTGAAAGTCGTAATATTTTTCTCAGGAACATCCACTTAATAAAATTTATTTTTGATGATTTTGGTACGCATAGAGAAGGGATGACTTTGATGATTTGGAAATGATTAATATTCGCAATCCATAAGTCTTTACGATTGTCTTCATAGATTTTGTTTGTTTGTTTCGTATCTTTCTAAAAAGAAATTTTACTTGAAATAAATTTTTCTAAACCATGATATATTAAATGTTCATTTTTTGTTTTTGTTTTCAGTCGTATCTGTAAAGTTATGAACATTTATAAACAAATAAATTGTGAACAATTATAATTTTGGCTACGTAGTTTCTCTCCAACAGATGTTAAAATGACAGAAATGACTATTTTGTGACAAAGAAACCATACAAATAAAAAATATGTTTAAAAAAAATTTCCGTAGTTCACGAACAAATAACATTAATTAAAATCCATGAAAACATGAGATAAAAGTAAAAAATTCATTTCATTCTTTGATTTGACATGGACTGACCCAAGAAATTTCATTTGCCTACAGTCGCATACAGCTCATACAATTTTCAACTCTACACATGACGAAATATTCTGGTAGTTTCACCAAGAATAATATCAAATTGAAGCATCTGTTATTCTCTAGTCGACGCACTTACTCATTATTATTGAACTATTAAGTCCATATCGACTATGGGAGTGTAAATAAAACACAGTTATTAATTATAATGTAAAGTATAACTTTTAAATTCAATTTGGTTTCGAGATTATCACAACTTTTAATTAGTCTACAAAAGTAAACCCACTCATTTCTAAATTGCATTTACTTCAATGAGATTTAATAAATCATAACCCATGTCGTTGGAGGGAATAAAATTTAAAAGATTCCAACGTATAGAAGTCATATATAGGAGTGACGAACAAAACGAGACGGACCCAGGCAATGATTTTGTGACCAGGCGCGAGATTAAATAAAAAATAAAAAACAAAATTATATAAAAATCGGCAAATCTTGACAATAAAGCAATGCTACAGTCTACTATAAACAAAACAGGTCTTAAGATAATGAGAAAAAGAAAGAAAAACACAAAACCACTGAAAACATTGACTGAATCATTACGGCATCTGGCCTTCTTCACCCACAAGATTATTTACGTAATTTTCTTTTTATTTCTCAACAATTTCTCATTTTAAAAAAACAACATAAATTTAAAATAATTAAAAAATTTAAAGTATTACTTTATAAAACATTACCACGTTCATTAATTCAAAGAGATTATCGTAAATGATCAGTGGAACAGAAAAATGATAAATACTCTCAACTTTAGAGGTGAGATCGACAAAGGTGTTTATGGCACATCCTGTGCTGTTCGCTCCCCCTCGGGGATCGGGGTGGCAGCGGAGGCGACGGCGGTGGCGGCGGCGGCAGCAGTGGTAGCAGAGTTGGTAACGGGGACTCCACCCTTTCCCAAAACACTTCTCGTGCGCGTCGCCATAGCAACGTCCCCAACCACCGCCGCCACCAGAGCGCACCCTCCTTGCCTCTGTGGCGAGCGGGGGTGGCAGAAGAGAGAACGGTCAGTCACGTGACTCGACTGCTCGGTCGATGCCCTTGACCCACCGAGGGCACACAGACCCCCACCCCCCTTCCAAGCAGTGAGCTACCCCCTTTGCCTGGAAATAGGGAGAGACACAGGAATTTAGCAGTAATTACGTGAAAGATGGAATGCTCACTCTTGAAGAGGAAGCTTTACGTGTGTTCCACGGGGGCAACGAGTTATTTTAGCTGAGGAGACGCAATAGTTCCATTCAAAAAGCAGTAAAGCTTCATGCCGTGTCTTTAAAAGAAAATATACGTTAAATTTTTTTGAAATCATGTCATAGCTTCTTAATTTTTGTAACAACTTTTAACAAAGCCGTACTTTGTATTATGATATTTTTTTCTATCTTTCACATTTTTTCTAACCATATGTTTTCATTTTTTAAATTTTAATTAACATCATAGACTCAATAACTAATGATAGACCTAAATAATTCAACCATATGTTGTACATTAAAGAACCCTCAGAATTTTTAAAATATCCATACTAGGACCATTTTTTAGGACTCGCTAGGTTCTTGCCTAGGGGCAGCATCTATTGAAATAACTATTCGCGAATCTATTGTTATTTAATAGTTACGATTTACCAACAATACTTTCCGAATGATTTATAGTTTGATAATAATACGTACTTGTGAAATGACTATTTTGTGTTTTATTAAATACAATATTTATTGGTTTTATGACAATACCATATCACGTGTCGAACTATTTTTATCCGCCTTACGGCCCTTGATAGGAATTGATGGGATGGTCCCTTGCTTGCTTCCGGAGTGTGAATTAGTTTATTACCCTCCACGTGTTCATACGCAGTTTGTAACAGCTTTTTGACAAAGTTTATTTGTAGCACTGTTAAGAATTTTAAGACAAACTAGTAAATGAAACAAGCTCGTTTGATGGAGATGAAAACATGGTATTGAACGACAAATATTCATGGTTTACGCAATTCATGGTATTGAACGACAAATATTCATGGTTTACGCAATTCATGGTTTCTGCAATTTATATATCGAAGAAAAAGACCTTCAGCGTTATACCTGGTAAATGGGGAAAAATAATTTTTCGAAGCAATTCTGGGAAGAATGCGTAAAAATTATAATACATTGAAATAACCGAATATCTCCTGATTAAGATTTGGGTTTCTTACCCAAAACAGCTTAATGACATTCATAACTATGAACCAGAATGTCGTATCTATCCACTAGAAAGATTTGTACCATTCGAATATTTTCAGGTTGTTTTGTGCACTGTACTTATTTGTTTAATCTTTACTTCAAATTTCATATTACTAAATAAATATCATACATCAAAGAAAAAATGAATAAACAGTATTATACTGCACAAAAAATTATTAATACACATAGAAAACTTTTATGTACCTGATACGTCTTCACGTCGTAGTGCTTTCAACATTCCATTATGCCATTACCATAAACTTACTTCTATCTACATAAATTCATAATACTTATTCTACTACTATTATATTGTGTTTCTGTCTATGTCGTGTTCATTTGACCTGGTGTTATATTTATTGTTATAATTTGTTATTACTTTATCTCCTGACGATGGAGTAAATCCAATCAAAACGTAGTGAGTTCTGAATAAAAAATAAAAATATAATTCGCCCCCCAAAAAGGTCGTAAGTTCATNAATTACGGCATTAGAAAAAAAAAAAAAAAAAAAAGAGAATAAAAATATGGTATACCACTTCAAGTGTTGAGCTATCAAGGAGGAAAACCATACCCCATTTATCTACCTCACAACAAACGAAGCCTAGAACTCAGACTCAACAGGAAGATGATACAAAGACAGGCGTGATCTACTCCTCCTCGCCTTGTAGCCTGACCTCCATCGATTCAAAGTGTCACATAAAAAACTTCCGGATGATTCAACTGCGCCACCATCCTCCGGAATTGACTTTTCTGGTAGTGAAACTAGGAATTGCCGCTATACGGTAGCTGTTCATGAATAGACTATATTGTAATAGTAATCTGTACTAATACAGTATTTCAAAGCGTAACGCAAAAACGTTCTTGTCTGTTACTTGATCACGACTACACAACTGAAACGATCGTGTTGAAATTTGGCAAAAGGAGATCATAAGCTAATCATTGTTTTTAAGATGTGTGATAAGAAAGATTTAAATGGTTTTAGACAATAAAAGTTGATAAAATTGAAGAAAAAAGAAGAAAGTAGTATTTGCTTACGCTGCCTAAACGGTTAGACACACGTGACAACTATGAATGACAATATGTTTGACTCATAGAGTTTTACAAGAAAGTCCGCGACAGCATATGTCTATCTACAATAATTAATCCAAATAATCGATAAAACTTTTTAAAAAATAGAAGAGTTAATATACTTCAATTCAAGGAAAAAATTAATCGTCATGAAATTTAATGGATTATTTTTGTACATTTAACAAATATAAAAAACGTCTTAAATCATAAAAAACTACGAATAATTTAGATTTTACAGGCATTTTAATGAAATGATGCAGCCGCGTCATTTGCCTCAGAGCCGAAAATTCGACCGGTTCTGTTCCCGCGAGATTGTGTTGAGTATACAGTCAAGTATTGTATTAAATTCGTATTATTATGAATTTTAAAAATTAGGAAGCTGTACATGTTTTTAAAACTATTAAGTAAAAATATTTTGATTTTACAACGTAGAATTTATTTTTTTCTTTAGTACAGGATGATTAGTCTAAGAAAAACCCCGGGCAAGCGTCGGGTAATCCGCCAGTATGACTAAGTGTGAAGGACGAATCATTCATACTAAACAATGAAATTTTTCTTCCATACTGAAATTTCGTACAATCGGAAAAGGGTTCTTGAAGTACAGATTTAGATTAAGAGTACAGATAGATTTTCAATGTATAAAATGCAGACGATTACTGATCTCGTTTTTATTACAAAGAATGTTTTTATTGACAGGTATAGTCGGAGAGTGACATACGAAACAATTTGGTATACTTGGAAGAAAGAATTAAAATGTTTTCGTTTTACAAACTAGACCTTCCACACTGGTCTATTACATTCGTTTTTAAGTGTCTAAATAAAAAAATCAAAATTTGATGAGGCTGACAAATNATAAAAAAATAAAAATTTGATGAGGCTGACAAATTTTGCTGGTATGTTTTTTTTTCTACATAAAGAGCGCATTTGATTACGAGCATGCAGTAAAATTTTGTTCAAGTTAAAGATTTTTAATCCTCTGCAAAACAATACGGTGTGGGGCAATAATATCAACACCTACCCTTATACATTTTATTGTGTAGATAATATTCATTTGCGTTCCTGACCATGCATCTCAGGCTCTCCAATTGATTTCATTGATAACTGTATTACGAACACCAACAATAGTTACATGAAAAAAAAGGTTAATCTGACACTTTTTAAAACACACTGTTTCTGTAATTTTACGCCCGATGTTAAAAAACGGTATTGAAACTTCATGTCATAATTTAATTGTGCTTTCGAAATTTGTTTAATAAATTGACATTCCGTGAAGAAAATTGTCCACTTAATTTGGTCGTACTAAATTTATTAATAATACACGTAGGAGCAATGCTTAATCTTGACAAGATGAAGGTTGATACTAACAATGTTGCAAGTCATATAAAGACAATGCGCAAACACATTTGAAATTAACATCGCAGTAGTGGATACTATTTTGTGGAATAAAAAATGTCACTTTTCTCATCTTCTTCAGAATCCTCAAAACAAAGAAGCATCTCACTGAGATAGTGGACGAAAAATGAGTTTTGTTCGTAGTTTTCGACTTTATTGATCGCGTGGAATTCAGGAAAGTGTAAAATACTGTAGGTTCTTTCGTCAGTCTCTTCCGGTCCGAAAGTGTGAGTAGCAAAGAAGGGAAGTCACTCATATACATGTGTCATCATACTTCTATAATGCTCCTTTACTTTGGAAAGTAACACTCTTTAGGATTTGAGAGCTATCACTGAGTGTACTAAGCTACAACCATGTTTGCAATGAGTATTTTCCAAAGAATATGACATTAACATTGTGTAAAATACGCACGTGTTCTAGTACAATCTCATTCTCAAACAATACGGATCTGTGAGTTCACTAAAAAGCACTGTTTTTAACCGAAGGTTCTGATTATAGTAATGCCATAGGCCACATCGAGAAGCAATTAGCGGCATCATTTCTTTAATAATTATATTAAGCGTGAGACCAGTCAATCATGAAGATGTAAGAAAGCAAATTCTGGGGAAATGCATTCCATATAAAGAAATGATTTATATATATATATATATATATATATATATATATATATATATATATATATATATATATATATNTAAAGGGCGACCCGTGGCGCAGTGTGTAACGCGCTCGCCTTCTACCTCTGGGGACGCCGGTTCAAACCCGGTCCGATCCAAGTAGAATCCGAGGTGGTGGACGGAGCGGTGCTCGCGGCAGGTTTTCTCGGGGTTCTCCCGTTTCCCCTGCCTATCATTCCACCACAACATTCACTCATAATCATTCACACCCATTTCATTTCACAATCACCGCTTCAGGGGAGGCGCGTCAGGAAGGGCATCCGGCGCCATGAGTATTCCCCAGCTACAATTAACGAAGCATCATATCCATCCCCATTCGCCGACCCCAATGAACTGGGAATAATAAGGCTAGGCTAAACAAACAAGTGTTAATATATTATTTACAAAGGAAAAAGAGTAGATGTGTCATTCCTGCGGGTTGACTAATGCTCACTAGTAAGGACTCGCGCAGCTTGAACATTGAAAATGAAGGTCATAAGCAGCTAAAAGATATTGGAAAAATAATTACTTTCAGTGCGTCCTACAAGGAAATACAGGATATCTGAGAGTTGCAAGTGTACGGTATCGCACTCATTTATTTCCTGGATGTATATTTTTTTCTATTCACAAATTCGGACATTGCTAGCACGATTGCTAGGCTATGCAGGAGAAACACTGCAGTACAAATAAGTTTTCAAATTATGTAATCTTGTAAAAATAAATATAAATTTATGTTTGACGCTACATATCAATACACTGTAGTGTTACATGCGGTGCATAATATATTTCATATCTGAACCGTTGACCACACACAAAGTCTTTTCAACTTGGAGAAGCTTTCGATGGAAAAAAAAGTTTCAAAGATGGAAAAACAATGCAAGGATGTAGGGGAGGAGGTAGAGTCATAAACTTTTATGAGGGTTTGGAGCGGTATACATTGAGGAACTACCCGGCTCCCACGACCCTTCATTCCAAAAGATCACTATGTATATGAACCGAAAAAAAATCTTGGGTCAAACAGTGTCCCTTACTATTTCGAAGACAGATGCATGAGCACGCTAGAGGACAAGCGGATGCAAAAGAAACTATGTAGAGTTGAAAAAATTGTAACAAATGAGAATTGATCAGTCCATTGCTAATATAATTTTGACCGTATTTATCATATAATTTCATCTGTTAATTTATCCCGTTCAAACATGCTGCTGCAAAATAAGTTCTCAGCACAGACTAAATCAATGAAGTTTTTGACTTGACTAATACTAGATGCAATATTAGAAATTCAGGAAATTATATTTCACCGAAATTAGTCGTTTTTTTCGTTAATGTTTAACGTGCATATTGAGTTACGACAGAACAAAACAAGTTAATGAAGTAATTCTTAACTGAAACTAACTGATTTTGTAAAAGTGCTTCAAGATCATAGTTCATATACAAATAAAAATCAATAAATTTACAACACAAACAAATATTACTAAAAACTTCTCATTTCCTAAGTGAATTTAATTAATTCAACAATGACCTTTTTCGTGAACTATTTCTTATATTTTCACAAATTTGTACAATTGATAGAGTTTCAATACGTTGTACGCACTTTGAAAAAATAAGGAATTATCCACAAGAAAAGTCATTAGGTTGAATTAACTAGAAAAAAGTGAATTTCAAAACATAGTACTTCGGATAACGAAAAAATTATATATATGAACTTATATGTCCGGGACAAACCGCGTCTTAGTAGATAAAACTACAAACGTTTCGATCATCATGCTGTGATCTTCAGGCCAATTTCACAGTCGTACGGACCCAAGTCGCAGAGTACGACAGAGACTCTGACATTGCCCTGAAGAAGGCCACATGGCCGAAAGAAGGCATGATGGTCGAAACTTTGGTAGTTTTATCTACTAAGACGCGGTTTGTCCCGAACAAACAAGTTCATACTGGCTCCGGCAGCGGAAGCCTTTGTTTATTAAAAAAAATGATATATCAATTTTTAAGTTCAGTAATTTGGTAAAATTGAAAAAACAAAACAAACACTAGCTCTCCCCAGTTGTCTTGCAAACATGTTGTTGTTGTCTGTTATGTTGTTATGTTATGTTATAATTCGTAGCATCTGACGACGACTTCAACATGAACTCGAAACGTTGGAACTTTATATCACAAAATACATAGTGTTCGTCCGTTATAAAGTCGTAAGTCTTACATTATTTTATTAAGTACGTAAAAATTCATCGCCACTGGATAGGAAATGGTTCCAACTATCATTTGAAACATTTTTGGGGGCTGCTTAAGTCTATTCGCTCCAATGCCTTTAGAAACTATATTTTTTTTAAACTACGGTTTGCGTAAAGGTGATTAAAACCAGCCAACCTTGCCCGACATTCTTCCACACCACACTATCTTTATTTAGCTCTTCTTCCGTTTCTCCGGATGAGTCATGACTACCTTGCTCTCGTAATAGATATTAACTTGGGTATTCAGCAGGGGAATGGCAAGATGCGACGCCGGTTGAAGAGAGAGCGAGATAGCGACACGTCAGTTGCAGAACGACGACATCGAAGTCTCGTCGCGAGGTCGTAACTACGTAACCTTTCGTTTCCACTTGACGTAGATGCAATAAAACTTTAATGTCCCAGCAGAGGATATCACAACACAAAATTTTAACTCATACTTACATTCTTGCAAAACATCAGACGTGATTGGCTGGCAAAATGGAAAACGAGTTTTGCACTGCAAGTTACAGTTCCCGGTACATTTCTTCAGTACTGATTTAAAATGTTTTCATTGCAGAAAAAATCCATAAAAAAGCTTTCTGTAGTACGTTCAAAATAACTAATAATATCAAAACTATTTTCCTGTATACTTATATTATTGTTCATATAAGTTTAGTTTTATGTGTATTCAACCTTGACACTGTTATATTCATTAATTCTCTAGCCCCGACCTGGCCCGGGTTTTTCTCCGGTTTTCCTTCGGGTAGAGGCTCGGTAGGTTCTTGCCTAAGGGCGACGTCTAGTCAAATAATAAATGTCGAATTTAGAGTTATTTTAAGAGTTGCGATTCATAAACTCTATTCTCTGAATAATCTATAGTTCATAGTAATACGAATTGAGAAATAACTTTGTTTTATTAAATACAAATTTGTTGGCATTCAGTTGGTATTACAACACGTGCCGCTCTACTTATATTCTTATCTTAGTAGTAAAGTGCTGATAATGTTAAATCCTTAGCCTCTGGCTTAGGGTCCTTGATCGGAATTCCTGGGATGGTCCCTTGAAAGCTCCCAGAGAGTAAATTAGTTTATTGTCCTCCATGCGGTCATAAGCAGTTTATAACTCATTTTTTGAACACAAATGTATTTATTTACATTAATTCGAAATAAAATGAGTAGATGGTACGATTTTTGTAAGATGGCTGAAATTCATCGAGTTCTTCTAAGGAGGTAAACCGGTGAATTCATTAAAGGAATTTACAGTCAATTTGATTTAGGTTTATTACAATTTGAATCAGGACGTCTAGGAGGCGCGCGAGGCGTTGGTTACTCATCAGACGTTAGAACCTGTTAAAGTGTGTAATTGAATTCGTTTTTGCTTGATACAAAGTTCCACGAACCAAGGTTGGAAGTATGTGCGTGGTTTCAACGAATACGTAAATCGCACTCTCAAATAAGCAGATATAGTAAATAAGTAAAAACTGCGATAAGAAAACATCAGGAGGCAATATGATACTGATAAGACAACTAGGTATAAACGAATAAAACAGCTAGTGTGCCAAAAAACGTAATCTATAAAGAGAGACTCATCAAGAATATTTGAAACAAACATTCATTCAATAGTATTATGTTACCGATCTTTTATTCATATTAAGATATTATCCGTGGACAAGTTAACTGTTTTTCGATTCAAGATATTCTCGAATAAGTGAAACTAGTTCTCTTCGTATTGCAATTCAAAATGAGATATCCCACTAATAAAATAAAACTGTCTTAAATAATTTCTTTGTCGATTAATCTTATTACCAGTTATATCGTATTCTAATATCCTGGCGTTTTGTTACCACAGTAAACCAGGTTCAAGGCTAAGCGCCATGAGAGAGACAACAGGGATAAAATAACAAAAAACATAAGAATTCAAGTAAATAAATACATAATTGAAAATAATAATGACAAGACTAAATCACTTCTAATGTTTTATAAAATATCTTTTTTCATTTATTATATCTCCATTTCCAAAATAATGCCATAATTCACTTAGTCACGCAGGTCAAGCAATCTCGTTCGCGTGCAAACTGACGAAATTCTTGAAAACAGCGCAATTCGTAAAAGCTGACTTTAGATAACTTGGAGTTATTGCCATTACTAATACATAATTATGCGTAGCCGTAGTAGAGTATATATACGGTTAGAGAAATTCAGGACAGATTCGAATGTATGAGTGCAGACCCAAAATTAAGCCTGAGCCAATTCTGCTTTCAATATATTTCTATGTTTAACTTTCGTTTAATTATAAGCTGCTCACACATTTTTCACTTAGAATCGATTGCAGCATAAATCACCAATCTTTGTTCAGAAATATCTACTCATGAACTTACGTGGAGTTCATTGTACTTCCTCCTCACCAAGTCATCCCGGGTTCAATTCCTGGTGGGGTTAGAAAATTTGTAGCTTTTCACATGAATGACCCAGTTTATATAGCTGTGACTACTGAAAAGCGAACCCTCCTTGCTCTATCCAGCTCCTCCTAGTATCAACAACTCTAACTATTACTAACAACATCTACAAATCCCTCCACGTGGGCCAAGTTGTTGGTAAACCCAGCTAACCGGTCCACCTACTAACAATAGCCTACTTCCTATCGCTCCATGTAGATAAGCTTCAATAGCACGCTACATTTCCCATTTACAAATACTACGATTGTACTTCCGTTAACTTACAACACAAGAACAAAAGTGAGTTGGCTCAGACTATTATTTTAACACGTGCGTTTCTGCAATCATCGATGATTACGCGGCGCTGAAACCCTTACGCTGAGAGGTTTTACATAACATACGCAGTTAACTAAAGTAATAGCACTAGATACCCTGAAAGTCAAGGGAAAATAGATATACGCAAAATATGCGAAACTTCTGATGAGATACATTCATAATTGAAATACATTATATTACATTGTATTCTCGTTCCGCCTTCTTTAATGGCACTTGATTGCAAGTGGACAGGAAAAAGAATATCGTCATGCCAGTGGCCCCTGAAATATCCAGATACTCCTGCACTGTCTCCCGGTGAAGTGACAAAATAAAAAGAAATACATTTTTGTCGTTATCTGTAGCTAAGTATGCCACTTGCGAAAGGCTCTATAGGAAGCGAGTTGCCACGCAGACAACAATGTCATTATTTTCTTCACATCAGAATGTTCTTGACCAACTTGAAAAAGCTAACTACGGTTTTCATAAGGTTAATGTTTTACGATGCCAACTGTCACATTTATCAGTGCTAAGTAATTTAACACAAAATGACAAGACCACCTTACACGTGTACGTCAATATAATTAGCCAAATGTCAAGTCAAACCTAGACCAAAACCTTGAGCTTTAACTAAGAAATTGGTATAGTGAAAAAACTTTGACAGAACAAATAAATTATGTTTACTAGACATAATTCAACAACGAATTACGTTCACATATTCACAAAGAACCCATAATAATCGTGACTTCCGAAAACATAATAGAAATTTCCAATACATCGCGCAAAACCTAAGAAATTCATCAAACCCGAAAATAAAGCATTATAATTCACATGTCTTCTCTACTCAAGTTAGTCTATTAAATATACATTTGTTTGTATTACGTAAATATTATAACATGTACCGGGCAATTTTTATACTTATAATAAAAATGAGCTGAAATGTTAAATCTACCTCTGCCTTGATCAAAATTCAAGGGATGATTACTTGCTTGCTTCCGGACAGTAAATTAGTTTATTGTCCTCCACGTGGTCATAAGCAGTTTTAACTGCTCTTTTGAACATTTATTTATTTATTTATTTATTTATTAACTCATGTTTTTCTGGTTTTGAATTCTACGATTTTATCCAAACCTGAACATCATATACAGTTATATTAATCTAAATTTTGATCTATCTCNCTTTTGAACATTTATTTATTTATTTATTTATTTATTAACTCATGTTTTTCTGGTTTTGAATTCTACGATTTTATCCAAACCTGAACATATACAGTTATATCAATCTAAATTTTGATCTATCAATGATCTGTGTACATAGACTCCGCAGATATTTGTTTGAGTGCATTAACGTTAGTATTTTCTCGTTCTTTCCGAAACGTGGTTTATCCCAAAGCAATCTCTCTCTCTCTCTCTCTCTCTCTCTCCCATTTCGCTCTCCGATCCTGCGGCCAACGCCCAAGCAACGCGCGCGGCGCTCGCCCGATTAAGAAATTGCTTACTCTTTCACCAGGTGAGAGGGTGAGGCGGTGGGTGGAGATAGGAGCTTCATCCGCAAGGAGAGATACCTTCCACAAACACTGCCTTGTGAATGGCGTGTTCAAAAAAAAATATTAAAAAATCGAAAGATCTCTCACAAGAAAGGTCCGGATTGATATGTACTAACACATCGGAAAATATGCGGTAAAACAAAGACCAAAATTCACACTAAAAATCCAATTAAATTCACTAAAGAATTTGACATGTGCAAATAAAAATCATACACGGGCAGATTATAGAATTCCAACATGATACTACTTAATTAACAATGTTTTGAAAATTTGACATGTAATATTTCACAACATTTTTTACTGGCCTATTTAACATTTGATATATGTAATATTACAATCTTATGGATTATAATGAACCTGAAGAGGAAGCTAAACCTTAACCTCGAAATGTGTAAACTACAACTACTGTCTCAACTACAGTAAAAATGTGATTTTACTCATCATGTGATCTTAATTTAAAAAAACAGTTTTATCCTGTTATTGATTGTCTTTAATGTATCTGAACATCGAAAAAAATATTAATAAATCGTACATGTATCTACTTATTACTGAAAAAGTTCAAGTGTAAATTGGGTTAGTTGAATAATTTCTCTGAACTCGTTCACACAGTATAAGACATATTTCAATAATAAACATGTAAATTGTGATTGATTACAGTAATTTAATCTAAAAATTACACAGTTCAACCAAAAATCTTTTTTTTTAAACTGCATTCATATGCAAATAAAGATCTTCAAAAATACGCATTATATGTTGTTATATTAAATTTAATTGGTCCCACGCGGTTAAAAATGTTAGAAATCAATTCCTCGAAGGTGGGAGTAGCGCTTCAAGTAATTCAAACAACTGAGAAGTATACTCGTTTTCATTATTTTTATTGTAATTTTTTTATGACACTACAGTTTGAATTATAATGACTATAGAAATTAAATCATGTTTTTTAAAGTATAGGATAAACAGTATTCGGGAACTCGCTTGATTCGTTTGAATTGCACAAGAGCTTCATGTAGAAACATGGCGGCCGAGCGACACGGTTTCGTGATTTACGCATCACACCTCGGAAAAAGGGAAATATCTTTTTTTGTGACGTCCGATGTCATACCGAGAAAAGTGATATAAAAACACCACGGAGCATGTACTAAAAATTAAAACAACTTCCGTCACTTTCGTGATTTAAAAGTCTTTTCTTGGAAGTAAGTGTTTCTCCTTTAGACGCAATTATTACACCATCAATTACAACTGCAATTATTTTCTTTTAAATAGGCGGTGAGGTATGTTTTCCAAGTTAAAATCACAATAAGTGCATGTAATTCTGTTTATTTCTGCCGATTTAAGAAATTTAGTGATATCATTGCACCCACGCTAGAAAGTCAGGAAAAAATATTCAAAACATGCAGAATCCGAGCCCTGTATCATAAGGCAACATATTTTCTCTGTCAGGAATAACTCCAAAAACGATTAACATTAGTTAATTTCAGAGTGTATTCTTCATTACCACGACTGAAATATTTTTTCAAATAAACAAATTTATTGTGTGTGTGTATCACCCTGTATTTAAATTATTTAAAAATATTTCAGTCGTGGTAATGAAGAATACAGATGAGTGTGTCGTTGGATCTTTGGAAGTAAATTTGTTCTTATTATTCAAACATTAACCATCAATTAAGCTTGTAATATTAGTACTCTTTTTGTTTTAAAATACAGAATTATTTAAAATGTGACTAATGATCTACAATGAGAGGCAAAG
Source organism: Laupala kohalensis (assembly GCA_002313205.1). Classification (NCBI taxonomy): domain Eukaryota; kingdom Metazoa; phylum Arthropoda; class Insecta; order Orthoptera; family Trigonidiidae; genus Laupala; species Laupala kohalensis. Next base: position 108,526 of record NNCF01126220.1, on the reverse strand, counting down.
TAAACATTCATCTCACCATAAATTTGATGTGTATAATGAATCAATGTAAAATTTTGCGCCAAAATACCCCCTTGTCTCTCCTCAAACGACAGATTTCAGTGTCACCACTTTCGCGTTAGGTGACCCTACGGAGGTGAGTCAAGGGTTTAGAAAATCGCGAAAATAAAGCAATAAGACAACACATTTTAATGTCAGGGTCGGCAAATCTCCCAGGTGAAAACTCAATTAACTCTGCTCGAAAAAAATATAACCACTCCCAACCCCAATTGAGGATTTTTCGAATGTTCAGGGGTCAAATTATCAGAGCTACTCGGCCTAACCGTTTCTAAGACGCAATAAATACCCCTGCAAGCCACCCCTTCATACAATTGCCCCATTTCGATTATTCGGGTTTTCAACGTTCATATTGTTTTAATAACGTTAAAATGCAATGAATTTCATGTAAATCGCCGTAATCAACACATATATTTAACAAATTTTGTGTCCCGTGACACACCATTTCTATAGTGTGCGGGAAGAAGTTGCATACCAAATATACTATTCACTAAATGCATTTCTACATAAAATTTAAAGTCTCATGATAGCTCAAACTATCCGATACTAAAATATTTGTATCCTCACGCTTAAGATCAATTTATCCCTGTCGACAGGACGAAATTGGGCGGCGGATGAAATTGGAAGAAGGGAGAAACAGTATTTTTATTCTTCTAAACTCAACGGACAATTGGCTTCTTTGGTACAACGGGTTGTAGGAGGCTAATGCTCCGAGTATGGAGAGTGGGAAGTCTGGAAACCCTTGCTACAAAAGGCATTATAATCCACTAAATGTTTCATTTCTTGTTTCGACCTGTTCTCCTTTACTCGGAAAATCGAAAGACGAAATATATCCCACAAATTGGATCATCCCCCATATACCGACAGTGGCTGATCTAGACCTTGGTCAAGGGGGGGGGGAGCTAACCGGGTATGCATCTGGGGAGCATTTCTATTTGGAAATCATGGTTTCACAACACAAATTTTATAAATATTATATTTTAAATAAAATGCATCAACTTATCAAATAGATAATAAACAATTAACAATATTAAATAATAATCAAATTATTAATTCTTTAAAGTGGCAATGTATGCCTTTATCTGTTGAGANCCCCCTTCCCCCCCCCCCCTTATAGATCCGCCACTGTATACCGACAATGTCACTTAACGGGACATGCTACATGATTAAAAGAGGACTCTAACCTACATCGGATGAAAGTAATATTGAAAATCCTACGCATTACCCCGACTCAATATCCGCTCTACCGCTACCGGCCGAGTCTCGCCAGAGGCCGAGGTTCGCCGGGACCGAAGATGCTGCTAGCACCTCCCCTGCCACCCTCTCGGCGCCTGGGGCGTGCGTAGCTCGCAATCTCGTTAGTGCGACCGGCGACCTGGGGCTCAAGGGGGCGGACGAGTGTGTGACGAGGGAGAAGGTCAAAGCACAGATCAGAGGGCAAGAGACTGGGGCCAAAGTCGGATCCATGGGGGCCTCCTCTCATGAAGGCTATCGTGGCTCACACCCTTATTCGTTCAGAAAGGATAAATCCTTAGTCGTTTCTTTTTACAATTTTTTTCCCTTGAGACGTTATCTAGAAACGAGCAAAGTCAATACTATCGCTGTGAGGATATACTATCGACCAAAGAAAAATTTGAGACATTCAGTGCTTATATTCTAGAAATTTGTACGCTCAAGAAGGTACTTAAAGGAGATTTGTAAAGATCAGTAGATGAGCGTCCACCTCGCCTCACATTCTTTTTATGTAGCGAGGAGGCGCCATCTTTAAAGAAGAATTTCATCTTTGAGATGAAAGTTGATCCGTGTAATGACTTAGATTGGAGTATGGATTGTATTGTGATCGTTTTTTATTATTATTAGTTCATTGATATTTGAAACTGTTTTGAATGTGTTAACGAGTTAATTTTTCTACTCTTAGGTATCGTATTGCAATAATTATAATTAATACTCTTTTGTGGATAAAAATTAAGTTAATAATGACAATACTGGCTCAACGGTGGCAAAATAGATGGGACAGTGAACCAAGGGGGAGACATACCTATAATTTATAGATACGACAGATTTTGCGCAAAAAAAAGGAAATTGTTCTAGCGTAATAGAGATGTCAAACAAATTATAACATCGTTTTGAATTTTCAATGTGTAATAAAAGAAGAAAAAAGTAAATGGAAGATATTTTATGAGTTTCCCCTTTAGTTGGGTACGAAATGAGACAATTTTTGGACGAATATTTTGAGATGGAAATGCTAGACAGTAGCAAGATGATCAAAATGATTGAAGAAAGGCCGAAATATAAAATTTTCCAATATTTTTGTGCGGAATTGTGTAACAACCCCTGTAATGACAATTTGCTGCAGTGTAGAAATATGAGAAATATAAAAAAAAGGTTAAGTCTACTGAGTTTTCTAGATGGATAATCCTTTCCAATACTGCCAAAGGCGTCAAATTTTAAAATAGTGGAAAATCGGGAGGTCGAAGGATAAACTGACGCTTTTCCGTTGTATTAACATTCCTTATCAGGGGTCTTTGCATTTAATCTCAATGGTCACCAGCATTTTACAGAATAAGAGCAACGTACTACTCATGTAAGCAGTATTTTGTAAAAGCTTAATAATCCCAATTCTAGTGTTACAAACAAAGCTTTGAAGAAGAAGATGAAAAAGAGTGCTAGGGAATGCGTATGTGCTGATGCAAACAAGTGCATTGTAAATGCATGATTCGTGGTGTAATCATGTAGAAAATGCACTTGACCATTGCAATAAAATGGAACGGGTCCTGATGATGAACGTAAATACATTAAAAATGTTGGCGAGTTGATATTATTTCTCTAATTTTAACGGATAATCGATAAATATTTCTTTGTATATTCAATTTAGGTCGAGAACGTATTCACTGCTCGAAGTGAAATAGACTTTTCATATTTTGAAATCCACCGAATGAGTTCACTAAAAGTTCAAATCTTACACATTAGTCTATTTGTTGTAATAATAGGAGTATTTCTCTTTATTCAAAATATTTAATTTTGAAAAGGCAATCGATTTTTGTACTGAAATAACTTCACCTGAAAGCGAGTTAACTTTTGTGTTGTCTTAAACTATTGTTGAAATACACTCTAGCTACGTTTTCACAGTATACGAAGATATCTTCCATCCTTATCGATCTCAAGAGTTCCCCACATCTGTTACTTCCCATCCTTAAGGTCTTTCTACAGAAATAGGGTATGAGGAATGGGAGTTAATGAGTTCAAATTACTGACCTCTGTGTAATACAGATAAGTAAAACGCAAGATGATACTAAAATAATGTTTTGGTGTACAATTGCTTCATATATCAATTGGGATATCATTATGAAATATTTTTACTTTTTTATCATACCAAAAACGAATTAAAACATTCTCCCTTTGCGTATTTTACCATATTTTAAATTTCTAGACCCTTCGGTGGCTCAGGTTTAGCACGTTTGCTCGACATAATATCGCTCCGGTTTCAATTTCCGATGGGCTCAGAAAAAATTTGTAGTTTTTCATTTTAATGTCGCAGTTCATATAGTTGTGACTACTGAATAGCGAACCCCCCTCCTATCCACCTCTTACTATTCCTACTATCACCTCCACGAGGGTCAAGTAGTTGGGGAACTCAACTAACCGGACCACGTACTAACAATAGTATTACCTCCCACCTAACTCATATCTTTTCATGTAGATATGCTTCAATGGCACGCTACATTTCCCATTTACAAATACTACAATTAAAAGAAAAAGTTTCTTAAAAATGTCAAAATGAAACAAGTGTCTCGTGCACGGAAAGTTAAAGAAATATTGCTGACTTCGGCGATTAAGAACATGTGGGCAGGAACTCACAATATCGTGTATAAATTACATCCATTTCTTCACACCGTTCAAACTCCTTATCTCGAATCTTTATACTTCCCTCGTAAAGAATGTTTCATTCATTTGTCTGACTAGTGAATTCCCCACTAACACAACCCTCTCTCTTCCCCCTCTACTTCGCAACCCTTCCCCCCTTCCAAAACGTGAACCGAACCCCTATGCATTGCGTGCGAAGTAACAATTACAGACTAACACGCACTCACGGCAATTAAACGCGCACTTCTCGGATAAAACTCGGCGCAAACTTGGCAAGAAAATTACTACGCAATGCGAAGGGAGTTTTTTTTTCTGTTATGCTTAAAAAGACGCATTAGGTGAACGAGACAGGGTAGGGCGCACTGCAGTGCAGAAGTCGCAGACTCAAACAATCAGGAAACAAAAGGGTGATCTAACATATTAATCAGAGGCAAACAGAGAATCTCAGGAAAAGTTGTTTTTTTTTTTTTACAATTGAGTCATACTTCGAGAAATTGTTACGCGAAGACCGTTGAGGACACGCGTTTAATTTTATTTATTTATTTTTATGCCTTTTGGCAAAAGCGCGTTCAGGCGTTGAGACCTGCTCTTCCACCTAACCGTCGGACTCGGGTCAGGGGATTGGGAAGGAGAGATGTTGGGTTGCCGGGGAACTTATGGTACCGAACTAACATTAGTCTGGAGTAGACGAGGGAAACCCCATCTGAAAACCTCACCTAGTTCGGTCGAGCAGGATTTGAACCCACCCTCCACCGCTCAGCGGGATCGTGGCATTAGACCAGCGCTGTCGATTATAGATCTGTAAATTGAATGTAAATGTCTAGAGATTTTATTGCAGCAATAGAATTTCCTTCTGTATGGCAGCATATCGAATAAAACAGATTCAAACAGACAAAATTCAACAATTCACTTATAGAACAAATATAGAACACAAAGAATCATAATAATATAATACCGAATATTATTCTTTTTTAAGCACTCCTGAAGTACATCAGCTTATCTAGTACATGTTTCATCGTAAGCAGTAATCACCTCTGTATGAGTCTTACGATGTATTGCAGTTTAGTCTAAGTGCGTTCATTTCCATAGTATGATAATGTCCCTGATAAACGAATATAAATGTGTGAATTAATGGGTCGGATTCTAATCTTAAAAGGTGTATTCTCTGCCATTACTTATGGAAACATCCGACGAAAACGTGGGAAAGATAAATATTGAAGTACCCGACAAACCACGAACAATTGATGGGGCACCTACTCGAGTTTTGAATCTGAAACAACATATACAGATATTTCAGGTGAACGAAGTAGAATTGTTTTCAGACGTTTTTGGAGAATCCGAGTTGAATTTCATACCTCTCACTATATTCACTTGGACGAAATGAACACATCAAGAATCTTCTCATGAAGTAAAACCCCACCAAAGTGCAACGAAAACCGCATATACCAGATGTGAATGTGAAAAAAAAATTGTGGTTCATAAAGAAATCTAAAAATTTATTACAATTTTAAATATCTGTAAAAGAAACAGGTTGGCTATGAAAAAAAAAGGTTATTTTCTTCAAATCATGTTTCAGCAACATGTCTTCAGCAGCATAGTGAAGCAATAAAATAATAAATCAACATTTTTTCGGATTTAATTGATGACAAATCAGGTGTCGATCACGACATGGTACACACAACAGTTTCTAAATATATTGATGTATATTACGTGATTACTTTTAATTAATATTAATATTTATTTAATAAAAATGCATTTAACTTATTTGTTAAGGTATCAATTATATTAATAAAACTATATTTGTGGCAATTAAAAATGTATTCATCTTTATAAAAAATTACTGTACGTTCCGCGGAATTTCAAACGAATATAGTGATCTGAGAGGTACAAAAGGTTGGTGATCGCTGTCATAAACCACTGCATCTTCACCCCTCTCCTCCTAAACCGTCACCAACACCAGCAAAGTTGAAGATTTTCCTCTCACAGTTCTACAATATTTGAAATCCTCGAAAATTCGCTTACCACCACCACGAGAGTCCTTAATAAAATAAAAACCGCCACAGTCTCATATTTCCGAAAAATACTATATGGTTTCTCATGGTGGTTTGAATCAGCTGTAGCTGGTCACATGATAGTATTCTATCTTCCTCCTTTTATCTCTACTCCATCAATAAGAGGTAAGAACAGAGTGACAGTCTATGCCAAAGGAGCTTTGAGAATCTGAGCGTAGTAAATATGACTGCTATAAGAAATTATGTACTCTAAATTTGTCGACACAGCTGGCGGTTCTCTTTTTATTAAGGACTCTAGTCACCGCGGCTAGCGCTGGCAGTTGTCCACAAAAAGCGTCGTAATGAGCAGAACGCTCGGTCTCATTTGCCGGTGCGGGAGACACGCCTCCCTCTTCTCCTCCCACTCTTCACCTCATCATTCCGCCGACCCGCGCACAGCCCCCTGCGGAACTCCAGGACATTACTCCACGTGCGCCCGTGGCGCGTGGACTCGCTCCAGCTTTTATCACGAAGGACAAAGTAACACAAGTAACTTTGAATACTGCTGAAGACACATCATCCCACGACACAACCTAGACACATTAATCTATTAGATAGCTTCCTTTATCGGTGTGGAGTCGATATTGATTCGGGTAAAAATCAATATGAACATTAAGTTACTTCTGTTACTGCATCAACGGATATTTGAGAAGAAAACCTTTGATTTGTCATCTTGTTTCCGTGTATCCTCTTATTTGGCGAAACTCAATATAGGTCATCCTCAGGTCCTTAAAACAAATAGCACACGATATAAGAACGAGAGAGATAAAAAATGGTAAAAATAATAATAGATAAAATAAATATTCAGTCAGAGTACGACTGTTATCTGTTGACAAATCTCTCTCCAAACAAGAGTACACGGAATCGATATGACAAATATAAATTTTTATTAACATGAACATTGGTAGAATAAAGGAACTTATGAGTATGAGTATTAATTTATGACCTTTTCCACGTTGTGTGATTTGTATGTTTCGTAATTGTAACGTAAGAAGAAACACACAACTTTTAAATCAAAATCCGAAAGGTATACGAAAAGTAGCTTTCGCCCGGACCACAATTCAACAAGTTATTCCCTCACGTTGTAGTGATTGTATAGTAAGAACATTCATAGGTCTGTTGTGGAGAGAAAACTGCATTAAGAAACTGAATTTTAGATGCCTTACACCTATAAGTTGGCCAACAAAATTTCATAATAATTTCAATGGTATCCTATATTCGTACAATTTGAGTGTCAAGTTAGTTTATATCCAAAAATATACTTTACTTTTTGCATCGTTGAAGAAGAAAAGAATCTTCAGAATCTAAGTGAATTACAATTTTACTTTAGTAATGGAATATCTCACATTTCTACAAAGGCTGTAAACAGTTTTCTCGTTCTTATTCACATATTCATTAACTCAGTAGCTTGTAAGAAAGAACAAAATGTAATATACTTGTAGAAAAACCTACTACTGTGTATAAAACCTGAAGAAATTATATCGCACTCTGAAAAAAATATGATGTTGATCTGAAACAAATAAGAAAAAAGTACACTCATTCACACCCAAGAAGCATGTTACATCAAGGCAATCCCAATAGAATAAAACTAGAAGAAAAATTAATATATAGCTTGTAAGTAACATGCGAGTTACTCTACCGAGGTGTGGGGCGTCGAGACACGAGTAATAAAGATGCAACATTACAATCTGGCACTCCTCCAGTGTACAAAGACAAGCGACTAGTGACCAGCCGGCGACCCAGCGTCTCTCAGGCAGTTCTTACATGTCAGTGCGTACGCAGCAGGCCGACGGGCGCAAATAATAAACGGTCTAAATGTAGTCCGATAGTTGAAATAAGTTACCGAACACAGTAATTCCAGTAAGTAGTCGTGGATTACTGGCAGCGATTATTTTACATACAGTAATACAGTTTCATAATTATGCCCCTTTTTTATAGTGTTCGAATTAATGAAAATATGGAGGATTTTTTGACCTTGTATTGGGACTTGTATTTTTATACATCAATTTCATTACACTCGGGTTGGGGTAGTTTTTGCAATTTCATTTATAATCCTGATATACTACGTAAACTACATATGTTGATCTATTATAATCATGTCAAACATGTTATAATTTATTTTCCTTATAATAATGATTTCTAGAGTTCCTTCTTATAATGATGTATATCCCTTCCACATCATTGGTACATGATTTGAAATGAATACGTAATTTTGACAAGGTTTGTTTAAATAATATTTTCTTATGCGCCAACGTTTCGAACTGTTGAAACACATTAGAATTCTCCTTAATATTCATTCACTTGTGCATTCATTCTTCAGCCCTGACGAGGAACATACTGCTCGAAACGTTGGCGCGTAATTATCATTTAAACAGACCAAAAAAAGTTTCATTATACTATTCGGAAGGTTAAGAAAACCAACGATATTTCATTTTTTTAAAATTCTTTCAAAACTATTCAAATTAATTGGAGCACCTCAAACTGGCCTTCCTCGTCGCATACTACTTATATATCATGTTTATCGTCTTAATTGTGTGTTTTAATTGATGTGTTAAAAAAGGGATTTAACTATTATTTTAATGTGAATTTGTAAGATTTCAGTATTCTGATTCAAACCCGACGCACATACAAGATATTCACTTGAAATAATGGGGATAGGTGTGACGTATCGATTAGATGCACTTCGTTATACTGAAAATACCTATACCTCACCTGGGATTCAAACTCGGAAGATTTTGCATGTATTCTATATAAAAATTCAAAATTGTTTAATACAAGTAACATTTCGGGGAACATTCAAAACTTGGGACTACCATATTTTGGAATACTATTCTTTAGAGAACTTTCATGTAATTCTACATGAGAAAGCATATCAAAGTAGAAAAGAATGAGTATAATCCAAATGAACTTTGCATTTCAAGTATCAATTCATCTATAGAAGTATTTCCTATTGTAACTTATGAAAACTTAATTCACTGAGAGTTTTATACGTTTGAGCTTTGATGAGCAACTTTCATTTCATAATTAAGTATCATGACCTCATGTTATTCCTGTAGAAGCAAACAGTCGTAGTTTCATTTATTTCAGTTACTCGATCTGTGTTTTCTCCTTGTGCGCTACGCATGGACAATGAAAACACGCTCGTCACTTTTGATATTCCCTCATTCATAACTAATGCTGAACTCTAAGAGCTACCGATCTTATCAATTAAGATCAATCCTGCACTAAAGGATATTTATCTCTCCTTTCTCTCTCATCCCAAAACCATTTTAATTACCTGAAGTGAGTCCTTTCTGGAACGCAAAGCGTGATCGATCGTTCTATTCCTGCTCCGCTCATTTTCGCATTACGAAATCCAGTACCAATTTGTGTTCGGATCCTATATCACTTTTTTGTTGTTGTAATTTTTTCTCTCTTCCGTATTTTTTTGTTCACTCTAAAACGCTACAGACTTACGAACCCCTTTCGAAAATACTAAACAAACCGCGGAAGGGTAAAATTGAAAAAGGAGACATTGCACATGCATTATCGGACTGTCAGATGTATGGCGGGAGAAAAAAAAACATTCATTATTACATTTCTTTCATCACGACATTTCTAATATAAAAGAAAAATGCGTATTGAGCGAAAGAAATAAGCTAAGTGAATATTTTTTACAAATAGAAATAGTATGAGATGCAATAAAAATCACTAAGCAAGATGAGATTAAAGGTACAATTGCACTCAATAGTAAATATTATTCTCAAGTTTGAGAAGAACCCTGAAACAACCATTTTAAATAAAGACAATACAATATCATAAGACTCCAGATATCGTGTAAAATATTCGGAGTACTTCTTTACACTGGACCAGTATTAAAACTTCCAAAAAGAAGTCTCAACAACTTTCGATGTATGGGATTCACATCAGATACTGTTTCGTCATTCAGTTGGGGACTTCTCGGTCGTAGATCGCACATCTTTTTACTACTGCGTTATTTAAGGTTGTAAATAGAAAGTAATAATTTTTTATTGATGGCTATTATTCTGATGTATATGAAATATTAAGAACAAATCATTATTACATACCGTAATCAAAACTAAGTTGAAAGTATTTAGTGGTTATTGATAAAAAATTGTCTGAACATTAACGATCGTGCTTTGTCTGTTATTAACTTTTTCATTCAGACGATATGAAATTCTTCATTTAAATTAATTTCTTCCACAATTTTGAAATGGACTATATTACAAATCTACCACGAATTTTATTTTTTAACACGAAATTCTTCGTTATCGTTGTTTTCTCTCGTCTCTATGACGTATTGAGTCATGTTCATTCCACGCATCCCTCCCACCGTCAACACACATGTATCCCTCCCACACGCGACCCCTTGTAAATCGTCATCCCACTCCCTTTTCCCCGCCACCAGTTGGCCGGCCGCTCTGCTTATCCCTCGCCCCCGCAAGTGTTCTCCCCTCCGTCCTCACCGCTCCCCCCCCTTTTCCCGTCCATGCTGCTGCGTCGATAATCCGCGGTTCAAGACGAACGACTCCGCGCCGACTCCCGTGGTCCATCCGCTTTAAGAACTGCGTAGCTTCCGCCATTCCCATACCTCCTCCCCAGCGCCACCGTCCCTCACGTGCATAGGACTTCCACTTCAAGTAAGGAGACCCTCATGTGACGTTTCTAGGCTCACCATTTTACATGCTTTCTTTATTTTCTGTTCGTGAAAAACAGGATTTCCTCCAATTTAATTTTAGTCTACTTGAGTTATTCACAATTGTACGATTAAATTTCATAGGAATAAATTTATTTTTCACTTAAAAATAATCAATAAATTAACCGCAATATGTCAAATTTCAATAGGGCGATAATTGATTTACAAAAAATATCAATTATGTACAATATGTGGCGAGGATTTAGTCNTAGGGCGATAATTGATTTACAAAAAATATCAATTATGTACAATATGTGGCGAGGATTTAGTCTGCCCCTGCAGTAGAGGTAGGTACGAAGGTTGCCACGCAATCAGAAAGATTTAAATTTGAAAATTTGACACAGGATCTTTTGACCACTAACAACTTAGATGATATTAACTTTCTTTTATTCTGCGTTATTATTTCTTAAACCATATTTTACGAAATGGAGCAATGTACAAATATCCCTACCGATCCCCCAAAGGACCTCAAGTCCTTAAGTAACCATCCAAAATTAAGACAATGAATAATTTTATCTTGTAAGTGCATCAAACCAAAAAGTTTTCCTACATCTCGGCACAACTTTCAGAAATAAAAACTAGTAACGTGAAATGCATGAAACGTGTAACACACAATTGCGCCCGAGACTACAGCACGTATAAAGTGAGTTTTATTTTAATTTTATTAAATACTTTGAATAAGAGGTCGATCGATTGTATTTATGATTGAAATAAAAAAGCAATCATAGAAAAGTCTTTATCAAAACGGGTGGGCAAAATACAGTTATACGTACATAATAAAATTCGCTTGGTTTATGAGCACTTGTTAAGATTCGTAAAAGACTTTACACCATGGGAGTTTATCTGGTTTTCGCAATCATAATAAGAAATTATTATAAAAAAATTTAAATTTTTCAGACAATATTTTCGAGGTAGTCATCAGTTTTCCACAGAATATGTCACGTTACTCAAATAGGTTTTCCTTCACTCATTTCCCCTTCTAACCATTTAAATCTGAAATAACCAAAATAGAGATAACCAGGAGAAGATTTCGGAGGATTCCTGTGTTCAACGAAACCGCGGGGACTCAATTCTCGCCTCCGACGCAGTGTTCTCTTGTGTTTAGACTCCTCAGTTGAAGGAAACGGCTCAGTGAAGTCGGAACGGTGCCAGTAAAACATTGGAACATTCACATGATTCCACGACATGGAAATAAAGAATTGACTACGCCCACTGTATCCAAATAGTGCATTAAATGCGGTCCGACACAGCACCTCTTGATCTCTCGTTTGAAACAATGTTTTTCAAAGGCTTCTCTGATAGTAATAAACTTTAATGAACCGTTTTGCCAAAAATGCAATTACAAACTGTGTATGACCACATGGAGGACAATAAACTAATTTACTCTTCTGAGGCAAGCAAGGGACCAACCCATCAATTCCGATCAAGGACCCTAAGGCAGAGGCGGATTTAACATTTCAATACACTCCTAACAATAAAAATGGTTCGGCACGTGTTATAGTATTAACATAATACCAACAAATATTATATTTAATAAAAAACAAAAATATCATTTCACCAGTACGTGCTATTATCAAACTAAAGATCATTCAGAAAGTATTATTGATAAATCGTAACTATTAAATAACAATACATTCGCAAATACTTATTTCAATAGATGCTACCCCTACTATCGATTATTTTTATTATACGTCCCTCACTTTTAACTGCTGTAGATGCCACAAAACAATCGTAGAAAAACTAATTAATAGCATTAAATTTGTCTTGTTCTTCTGCTTATAAAAATGGTTCTAAGAATGAATAATACTGTTTTAATAACAGAAATGTTTCAAAAAACGCGAAATTTTTAACGTTTTTCCCGATATGTCGACTTTACTATTTTTTATAAAATGAACTAAAAGTGTCAAAAATAATTCTTATTCAGAAAATGTAAACTATTTGTGACATTTCAAAATTTCGAGCTTCTACATGCAAAATATGAGTAATAAACCTTTTCCAAAAACATTGTTAAATACGTCCAGGCATATTTTGAAAGAATACAATTTATACTGTCCTTCAGCAAAATGCCGTAATCACAAGATGAATGAATTTAAACGGTTAAAACCAACGGCGCTGAAGCGTAGAACTACACTCGGGTACTACTATATTGACTGGAGCGCGCATACTGCTACACTGACTGGAGTCCAAAGTTGAGGTGATTACATACCGATACGCGAAGGATTTAAAGAACATTTCATGCCGTAGAAATAATTTTCATCAATATTTCATAGTTTTGTTATTTGATACTTACTCTCATTTTGGCAGCGACGACGCGCTAATCAGATTTTCTGGCGAGTCCTTTCCATGGGGGTCAACATAACAAGAGGTCCTTCGTATACGATCCCTTCTTCCTCCACTCCCCTCGCTTCCCCTCAGTAGTTGCGGATAGTTTGAAGACTGCAGTTTGCTTATACTTGGAACCTTTCTACTAACTGAGAGGTCTCCGCTTCCTTCACTCTCTGTGCGTAACAACAGCAGGACCAGACTGTACTTGATCGGTTTAGCGCTGCTGGTAGCCAAATGAACACATAGTTCTGTTTATCACTTATTTGTGATTACATACTGTTTTAAACGTTTAAATTCATTGATCATGTGATCATGTTTTTGGAAAAGGTTCATAATTCATTATATTTTACATGTAGAAGCTCGAAATTTTGAAATGATGTCACAAACAGTAGTTAACATTTGCTAATTAAGAATTATTTTTAACACTTTTAGTTTAGTTTATAAAAAATAGTAAATTCAACGTATCGGGAAAAAGCGGTAAAAATTTCACGTTTTTTGAAACATTTATGTTATTAAAACAGTATTATTCATTCTTAGAACCATTTTTTTACTTGAGTATAAGCAGAAGAACAAGACAAATTTAATGGTGTTAATTAGTTTTTCTACGATTTTTTGTGGCATTTATAGCAGTTCTAAGTAAGGGGCGTATAATAAAAAATCCGATAGTACGCAAGAGCCTGGCAAGTCTTCATAACAATTCCGCCTCTACCCGAAGGAAAACCGAAGAAAAACAGGAGAAAAACCCGGGCCAGGATGGGGGTTTTCTAATTAGAAAAAAAAATGACTCGGGAATTCTATTATCCTCACTACCAGAATCTTTTCTATAGCTCGCTCCATAAAAACTAACAATCTAGGGCATCAGTAGCGTAGTGGTTGGAAGGCCATACATAGATAAGGAGTCTAGCAAGTTTTGATATGAAGAGCGTTTTGCCGACAAAGATGAGCATCAATAGGACAAAAGAATGGAATCACTTAACTGGGAGCGTCCATATTGATTCTTTTCTTATTTCTAACCATAGTAATTCAACATTTCATTCACCCCAAGGAACGAAGAGTTCTTCGTTCATTGATTCATTCCTACATTCTAGCTGCCATCTGAAAAGTTATCAAATTTGGGGGAACTGCAAACCTACACAATTGATTCTTCCTATGTCGTATATTACTTGACTTAAGTGATATTTTCATCTTACACGTTGAATTCTCTACCATCAAACTTGACAAAATACCTCTAGAAGAACCTGTTCTTAAAATAATCTTGTTAATCCTTCGTAGTGTAACACAAAATTAACATATCTATTTATAAAATACATAGAGTAAAATATCCAAGAAATCTTAATTTTTTAATTTCCTTTCAACAAAATTCATTTTACGGTAGTTTCTTTGCTGTTTCCATAGCGTTGGTACACCCGTGTGGTATGTGTAAGTGCTACCAGACGATGGTTTTAATATCAAACGGTAATCTCAGGTAGACCAAGTCTTAACGAGTGTCGCGATTTTTGTTCTAAAATATTGGTAGTGGCTGCTCTGAAACACCACTCGAGTTCACCACCTTTGTTTTTTGTTTTTTTTTGAGTCCAAGCTCTCGTTAACTTGAGTATATCTAAGAGCATCATTATAACCATCTTTGTCAGAACCTTACGTATCTATGGCCTCGAGAGGTAGCGTCTTCGCTCCTGAAGTACATACGAGAGAGTACTTACTCTCTCTTACTTACGAGAGAGTTTAGTTTCACCCCCACTCAGCAGAGTTCGATGACGTTTTCATCTAGTAATTTCCTCACTCATTCCAGGCACATGTCGATTCGGTACAACCTCTTCTGAATCCTTTCCTTCTCAATTTCTTCACCCAGTGGCGGTCCCCATTAGACCTGAACTCTTAACAGATAACATTGAACTTGATAAATGGCATACTTTGTGTTAGCAGATTAATAATTGTTAATTATTTATGTGATGCATTTTATTTAAAGGTAATATTTATGAAATTTTTGTTATAAAGCATAATTTTTAAACTAAAATGTACCCCGGTTAACCCTCCCCCTTGATTACGGTGTAGATCCGCCAATTCTTTCACCCAAAGTGAAGAGCAGGTCTCGTGGGCTGCTCCACTCCATAAGACACTAGCGTTCCATCTGGTACATGGCACGGTCTTCAGTAGTAGACTTTGGACAAGAGGGGCGGTGGAAATACTTTTCTAAAAAACACTGAATCACAATATTATTAAATGGGACATATCTTAGCTTGTACTTTCTATAGAAATTGGTTCACAGACTTACAAAATAAAGTTTATGTTATCCTGCGTTGACCAATGCACGAAAAGAAAGGCACGGAAATATATGTGGTTACGGTGGTGGCAGTAGTAGTAGTAGTTGTAGTAGTAGTAGTAACCTGCGCGCGCGCAGATGCGCAGTTCGCAAAGTAAAAAGGTTTCTCAACCAGTACATACAGCGGGAGAGTCTCGAAATATTAGCATACTTTAGAGAAAAGATTCGTTCCCCTCCATAAAACTCTGGGTTCTCAACCTGCATCCATCAATTATTCAGCGTGAACGATTCAACCGTGAACGACTCGGCGACGTCACAGTCTTTGAATCCGGAGTCGTGGCCTGTGTGTCCGCGAGTGTCCAAATATTGATCGGCGGTGCCTCCGACGCCACGCTATAGCTCTCCGCACGGGCGAGGCGACAACGTGCAGTAACTTGGTGTTTTTGGGCACATTCCATCTCGATGTTATTGCATTCTAAATTCCAATATTTAAGAAATAAATGTGGATGTACTACTAAATGCTTGCGAAAAGTGAAATTTCGTAATTCGGTAAACACTTTCTAGAAATTGTGGCATTATCTATCTTTAGTTATCTTTTTTACAATTTAACCCTCTTTAATACAATACATGTACATCGCTTCAAATCTGTTCACTGTTGTAGAATACATGAATGGTAATGTATTTGAGCACAGCAGTAATAGTTGTAAATCTTAATCCAAAGCTGCATAAAATTGTTTCTTTAAATTGGCGTAAGTACTCTCCTTGCGGCATTCGTGTATAAAAGTCAGTTGAAATATGTAAATTCATTTATTGATAATGTTGTGGAGAAAATCTCATTGCCCTTTCATATATTTCGAAGAAAAATAGTTTCGGGTATTATTCTAATTTGCTGTTTGATGTTTCAAACAAATAATTTCACAACATTTCCATAAATGTTTATACCTTACCAAAGGATTTTCTTTTATGTGTGCTGTGATACGATGAAGTCAATACTAGATCAATTCTGAAGTATGTTTCCATTCCACTTTGACGTAACAGATTGACTTTTATATACCAGGTTAACATAATTTACAATGCAATTATTTTATTCAACATATAAGAAGTATAAAATAAATTTGGATATTGAAACTGTTATAATCCCAATTATTCTGTTCAAAATAATAAATACAGGCTTAAATTTTGAAGATGATGATTTCATTTAGTTTCCAGAATTGCGCAATGTNTCCACGTGGTCATACGCAGTTTGTACTGTTTTTTGACAATAAATTTATTTATTTATTTATTTACACCAAGGCGACCAAGAGAAAACTGAGAGGAACAAATGTGGAAATCTTGGGAATGTTGTAAGTGCTAATAGCAGGGAACGACTGTCAAGCTTCCCAACGGTTCTCAAGGTACAGTTCAGTTCCGCAGGTTACAATTATCGCGACGCCAACCTCGTACAAAAACAAAGGTATTTTAAACAATGAGTACAAATTACAATTAATGTATTGTCCGTTTTTTTCGACAATTGTGACGTCATATCTGACATACGTAATAGATATGAAAGAGAAGTTTCATTAGTTTCATTAGTTCATATAAAGGTTTTTCGGGAATAAAGAACATGACAGAATTTATAATATAATATTGTTAATTTTTTTTTCAAAAACATTAAACCTCGATATGAAGCTTTTCAGAAGTGATGTAAATATGCGAGATGCATTTCTTAAAATGATTACGAATGATAAACCAGTGAATACTGGTATTGACTGTAACAAATATATTTTGGATTCCTCGTTCAATTTTTACTCCTCCAACCTAGTAGAAAATCTTTGATATTTCAAAAGAATTTTGGAATCTTAAGAGGCATACCAACGTCATCAGTACGATATCTGAGTGAGTGATACCATCTTTCTGGCTGTAAAAAAAAGAATATCGTCCCTTTCACATTTCTTTCTGTTCTGAACCAAGATCATCTCTATAAAACCAAAAATACATATCTTCCATTCCGCATTCCTTAGTGACGTCACAATTACATATTCATTTCTAGGTAAACTGTACTATTTTCGNATATATATATATATATATATATAATTGATGGGCTATAGTTTGCAATATCGCAGCAACGTTTGACAGGCAACACGCTAGTCAATCAGCTCTTACATTGTCCTCTATCGTCAAAGAAACGAGGATGACATTCCATTTGCAAGTTTGGTTCCACACTATTTTATATCAAGGAGGAGGATGTTCACTTCCTAGGTGAATAAATTAGTAAAATCAAAATTAGATAAAGTTTTACTTTATTTATTCAATGGTCACAACGAGGGGAAAGTTCTGGGACGAAAAATGACGAAAATATGTTTCGTGTATAACACTGCCTCAGAACGGAAAGGATAGTAGTGGTTATGAGAAGAATAGAAAATGGTTTCTGCCAAAAAGGGAACACGAGAAACATTGACAAACTTTGTGTATTACTTGACAGTAAGAGGGAAAACGACAGATAAGACATGTTCAGGGATGAAACTGTGGTACGTGTTATGAAACTATACACTAAACGATCAAGAAAGACGAGACTACATTCTACAACAACAGAGGAAAGGACAATGTGACATGACAGTAAATGTGAAACTGATAGCTACGAAGAGAGACTTCACTAATCTTGAAAATAACATTTTGAAGTTATGTACATTGCGGAATGCTCTCAAGAGTGAGATGTGGCGAAGACGGGCTTATCCAGCAATGCAAAAGACATCCAATGAGAGATGTGAAATATGAAAGAGGAAATTCCAATTGTGACATTGTTAAAGATGTGGAATTATAACTATTTAAAATTAAATAGAAAATAGGTAGAATTCATGCTGTCAACAATTATGCCAGAAAATAGCTGAAGGAATACGGTTACGTAACACATAAGTATACATCAAAGTAGACTTTAAAAATATTCATCAAGCACACTCCTACAACTTACGTAATCAAAACAGTGGATTGTCTCAAACTTGTCTTCAATAAAATTACTACCATAAACTCGAACTCATGTAACTTTACCGAAAATAATGCAAAATGGCTACCTAACACGAATTGCTAACTTCTACGAATTTAAGTAATACCCGAATAGATATTAATAGTAGTGATAAAAGTGACTATTTGCTGAAAAAAAAGATACAAGCTAATAACACATCAAACAAGGCAATAATAAGACAAGGTAATATTCGTTCCACACGCTCCATCCAAAAAGAACAGAATACCGTCATAAGAGCAAGTGATCTGAATTGATTGTCGATTTTGATGATAGATTTCAAGTTTAAAGAAATCCAAATGTACTGCCAACGCGCAACGCGAGATACACTTATCATTACCCTCATGAATGACTGCGAGGTAAAAGCGTTGGCTTACACTATGTACAGCTCTGTTTCATTATGAAGCCAGTTAGTCTGGCAATAAATAAATTTATAAATACTTTGTGGTAAAGAGAACAGTTAGCAACTATCAATGAATACGTTGACAAACTTTACAATAAACAATCAGGTCCCGTTCATGGTTTCTTTAGGTTTTATTTTCTCTGAGTGAAGCGACATTACTGTGTATATAACCGAGAAGAGCGCTTTCGTTGAAATGCATAGAAGGGGTCGTGTTACGTCAACGTATCCTTCTTGTTAATATTTCGTGAAAAAAATGTTAATATTTAATATTATAACTTTTTTTTTCTTTCATAATTTCTTTATTTTTTGTGAGGATTAAGACAATAGAACTTTATGAAGAGAGTACAAATGACCAAATGATTATAAGTACAAGACATCGTCATAGAACGAAGGGAACTAGTAACTTAACGAGACAATGCAGTGAAATCTGGACACCTATTACTCGTTCCCACATCTCGTTGTCACAAGAAAAGAGCAATTACCAGGAGCGCATAGCGAGAAATTACACGGCGGTTACAGTGGGGGCGGTCCCCAACGGCAATGGAGGTGACATTGGTTTTACCTGTTGCAAGTTGAGGTTAGATAGTAGAAGACAGCAATGTTAGTCAAGGAAGAGGTATCGAACGAAGAGATAGTACTTATAAAATCGAGGATCGCATGATATCATAGGATCGCATGAGGGGTAGCATTCAATACCATACACAGAATAATATATGGTATTATACTTCTTACTCACCAAGAATCGATATAATACCAATTATCCTTAACTCATAAAGCATTCTGTAAACAACGTGTCACTTCGGGACAGGATTGGTGAGATCTCCACTAACTTCATATTAGAGTAAATGTCTATTCTAGAGGACACATACGCAATAAGTACATACCTATATGGCATCCTTGTGGACCAGAAAATCTCATCTCCATAAAATAATATTGTTGAAAAAATATTTAACTCTTCATGGATTTAGTTGTTTTCTATGTAATTGACGAAAAAAATTCTCGTAAAGTAAATCACGTGCTGCAATTAACTAAGCACCATATTTGTATAAATAAATACAACCGGTATGAGTTGCTTTAAAGAAATATCTTTGCATCACAGCCGTCAGGTTGTGCTACCGATGATGACGACACCGTTATCAACGCCTGCCATAGAAAAATTCCCTTAGTATCTTAGCTCCGCTCTTCCTCCTTTGGTGACAGTCAAACCTTTTCAGCAACTGGTGTTTAAACATCCTAATATTTACTGGCATTTCACTGACCTTATTATGAGTATTTTCTTTCGTGATCAAGAGTTTAATTTTCATCAAACTAGTCGGTTTAAGGTATTATGTGTGTCAGAACGACTAGGCTTAAGTACTCCCAAAAATGTTTTAAAAGATAGTTTGAACCATTCTCTATCCACTGGTGATGAATTTTCTCACCCTTACGGCGCAAATTTTGAATTATTTGACTTTAAACAACTATGAGTTTATATGAAGAAACTTTCGCGGGCTCATGTTTTTTTAAAATATTCTGGTAAAAGTAACATAGTAACATAGTCCTCTTAACATAGCAAATGGTAATACGAACGCAATGACGTTAAGAGTTTCATACATTACGGGGCGTGTACAACAATAATTCACCAAAAACTGTGGAAAATACCGATCTAACGGAAATGGAAGCCGCATCACGTGACTGAAGACAATGCGACCCTTGTCAAAGGAGGAGTCAAACGACAGTCTAGATTAATTATCAAGTATTAAAACCACAAAATAATGCTCCTAATCCAATATAAAAATCATTAAAATGAATTATTAATTAATAAGGACTACTTAGGTGAATATTTCCAAGTTTGGTGAATAGTTGGCAACTTGACTTCAGTAAACGCGGATATAATACTTTAATTCCTGAAGGACAGAAAAAGAAAACTAGCGGTGCAAAACCATTGCACATACTTTCTCACATAAATTTCTCCGTCCGCAGCATAGAGTGAGAAAAAATTATGTAGTGAAAGAGTCATTTATGGCGTGGTCCTCTATATTTTGGTCACCTTCTAGTGCTCAAAGTCGCTAGAAGAACTTATTGTCTTTTATTTGAAATTTGAAAGTAAAATAAATATTCAGAACATTATTTGAAAACACATAGCGAAATATCAGTCTTATAAAAATACTGTAAAAGAGTTGTGTAAATATAATTTCGTTGTAGATATAAATTGATGTATTTTCGTATCTGCAGTGCGTTTGCTGTCCTCGCATGAATTTTATCAGACAGACGGACGGACGTTATGCCTAAGACAACTTTTTCAGAATCAGGGATGGCCAAAACGGATATTTCCGTCGAAGTCTCGCATTCGAATTTTTTCACGATTACAATACTTTCTATATACTACGTATGTGAGATAGTAAAGAAGAGAGAGGAAGAGATTCAAATACGTACTGAGTAATTTCGCTTCATAGTACTATAATTTTGAAGCTCAATCATTTACAAGCAATACCACGTGGTCCTTTGCTACGTAACATGGAAACTATAGATCAGTTACGTCCACAAAGTGATTTACCCTTCAACAAATGCTCCGTGCCACTGTGTGCAACTGCAAGCTTGGGAGGTTGGGAGAAAACACTGAAGAATCTACACCGCTGTCACTGCGATAAGACAGCGATAAGCTAAGCCAGCTTACCCCACCAATGCGCTTGCAGTCATCCGTTCCTTAGCGAGGTGACCAATAGAAACTACCCTTCGCTTACCCACAATATGCCCTCCCGGGCAAAATGTCCACTACGGGCAGCTGAGATCAGAGCTTCAGATCAAACTGATTTGATAAATGTACAACCCTACCCCGAGAATGGATAGCCCTAATCCTGAGGTGAAATCCTAAATCGATGAAAGGCTAAAAGACTGATCTTGTAGTGGAGAAAAGATTAAAATAACTAGATTAAGGAAAGGAAAAGTTACAAAAACAGAAATCTTAAATCAAAATACCCAATAACAATTTTCACGAAAATAATTCGAAAACTGAGTAAACAATTCGATATTATGATGAACAATTCAATGAATCTGATTTTAATATATGTGCGACATATTCCGTCAGAAGTACAATAAGGTATTGCGGTACTACACATCATAAATACCTCATACAAAGTACATAAACCACAGAACGTATAAAATGTTCCTGTAGTGAACTAGAAGCAACAGAAAATTTTCGCATAAATTTCCGCCCCTAAAGAAGTATCGCATGTCCTAGAACAGTTAAAAGAAAAATGTACCCCCAAAAGACGTTAAGCGCTTTTTCAGTCACGTCTCTTACTCTATTAAGATCTCAACTTCGGAAGTTCAAAAGTGCTCTCGCTTCTGATGAATATCCCAAAGAAACCAAGATGTAATTTACAAAATATTTTGTACTTTATATTTTTCTATTCTCATTTTATTTTGAGAGCGACAAGTGACAAAAATAACCCAACCTTTTCTTTGCAATAGTTTATACATGTTTAGTAATAGACGTAATAATGAAAAATGGTATGTCAGTAATAAAACCAAATAAGCTATTAAAAAGATAGATTATTTAAATTAAATTTCTTAGAAGAAATAATTGTTTATAAGATGTATAGTTTCTTAAATACATTGTTCAAGTGTTTGGAATTTGCCCTTCTTCGCATATATATTGTTTCCGAAACCAAATAAACCAAAGAAGGTATTATAAAAAAAGATAGACAATTTCAATACAAACCTTTTTTTGAAGAAATATTTTTTATCAGATGTATAGTTTCTGAAAAACAGGCTCAAATGTTAGCAATTTGCCCCTTTTTCGCAATTATATCGTTCCCTAAGTAATTGCTTTGATATGTTAGTAATAATGAAAAAAAATTGTCATTATATCATTGGGGAATATATCAAAGTGATAAAGTGAAAGGCCAAATGTAGATGTAGTTTCTCACTTTAATGTCCCACTTCATATACAGCTGTGACGATTGAAAAGCAAACAATCCTTCTACTCCTCCTCCTCCTCAAATCACTAAATCTCACTATTACTAACCACTCCCACTACCTCCATGTGGGCCTAGTTGTTGGTAAACCCAGCTAAGAGGCCCACTGCCCACCTCCAACAATAGCCCTACTACCCACATCCAATATCATATCGCCTATGTAGATAAGTTTCAATAGAATTAGAGTTATCAAAGTTGACTGTTGTGTACTACGGCCCTTTCAGTTTAGTCCGCCACCTTTTAACCTTAATACCTCTCAAATCGTCCCCCACTTGATCCAACCATCTCGTCCTGAGCCTGCCTTTCTTTCTTCTTCTTCCCTCAATTCTTCCCATAAATACTTTGTTAACAGCTCTCTCTTCATTCATTCTTATAATGTTCAACCTACTCTAGCCTTCTTATTTTAATACATGACACAATATCAGAAGCTTTGTATAAATCTGATAGTTCTTAATTTGTTCTAATTCCCCATAAATTTTGTTCCCGAATAGGTCACGTTTAATACTAATGAGATAAAATTGCCCAAAGTTACCAAAGGTGCCTGCTAATTTATAAACTAAATTTATCCATGTACCAGCACACCACAAGCCCANTTTTGGTGGAGAAGCGGGATTCAACCATAAACCACAACCTTTATGGTAGAGTTCGCTGCCACCAGCTTGGTTTCCCCAAGCAATCAAACACTCGAGTAATAACAATAAAACATTTAATTCAAATTAAATAAAGCTCTGAATATTTACAAATGTAGACAAACTCGCAAATCATAAATACAAGTTTGAACTTGTTATTACTTGATATTGCTATCTAAAAGCAATAATTACACACAGTTATAACTACTGGTGTTATGAATTAACTATGAATTACCCAGATTAACCGAAGTTCAAAAAGTTCCAAGTTGCTATCTCGAAATAAATAACTGTTCCAAGCTATGTTATTCGCGCCTATAGCAGGTAATAGAATTACCGCAGCAATTCTCAGTGGTCTGACGACCAAACTAACCAAGTTACATATTAAATAACTTGCGTACTTCTATACGCTTTCGCACTTGTCTCAAAGTCTGAAACTTCAGTATAAAAGTCACTTAGGATCTGCAAGCCTTCCAATATATATTGAGGCGGAGGTCACGTGACTACACCTTCGCCACTTTTACTGCGCACTCATCAGCTAGGTCACCCCTCAGATTCCGCGAACACTGCATTCGTCAGGCTGACCATTATTTTTGGCAACCAGTGGAACATTCCCTTCACACTCGCCTTTCTTCTCTGAGGGCGTTCATCTCAGTTTCCAGAAGTAGATGGGAACTGGTCAATCTCTTCACAATACGCGCACCTTTCCTTGTTTGGGCGGCGACGGGCACGGCTCTTAATCGCCTTTGGTATTTCCGGCGAGCACAGTGCTTGAAAATGTTATTTCAAAATCTGTACTGGCCACGGTGTTACAATCTATTTACTTTGTCTCATCCATCATTGACCGTAGCATGGAAAGAAGCTCTGCGTTCGCAAGCGATGCCTACGCACGTACATCAACAAAAGAAAGTACGCGAGTCACGAAAGAGAAGAAATGTTGTAAGACGAAGATTGTGAAACGTTAGAGTGGGACAGATAAAACGAGGTCGTCCAAGGAAGGATCGCATCAAGATGGCCGCAAGAAGGGTTACGCACGCGATGTTCTTCCTACACGACTCACTCCATCTCTGGAGAACGCCGCTCCCCCCCAACCACCACTTTCCATCAACCGTCCGATTCTCCTGACAATAAATCTTCCTCCAGTCCCTGTACACACACACGAAATCGGGAGCTTACCACAAAAGACTTTTCGACCCCGAAGTTTTAATTTAAATTTATTAAAATACTCTCTAGCAGTGGAAGATGTAGACCGTAGTCAAGGGGGGACTAACCGGGGAGGGATCTGGGAAGCATTTGTTTGAAATCCATTGTTTTACAAATACTTTATTTAAATAAAATACATCAACTCATCAACTGATCAACAATTAACAATAAAAAATTAATAAATTTAATTACTATTTAATAAAGTGGAAAAGTACTCCTTTATTTGTTGGAGGGCAAGTCTAATTCGTGAGGGGGGCGGGGGGTTATAACCCCCTTAGCCCCCCCCCCACCCACCCATAGATTCGACACTGCTCTCCTGTGATAGATCTAACAAAGAGTTAGTTTCGAAATCAATTTTACTGCACTAGCTTTCATCTGTCAAATCCCCTGAGAGAATACTTAAGGAAATCTTCTTTCTCTTATCACCCATGCAACTCATGTCTACGTCACTTACTAAATACTCCTCTATACTATGGTCCCTTGAATGTATAAACAGAATAAAATGTCATTTTCGTAACCCCGGTTAATTCCTAGACAACATTAATCCGAACATTAATTATTTTTTGGATCTTCTAATACAAAAGTTTTATAGAAATGTGATTTTTAAAACATTCTACGTTTTTGAATGCGAGCAAAGAAATTCGTACAACAAAAAAATATCATGCAATTAATCTCAAATACGACTCACACTTTAACGTGACTTTGCTTTTTACGACGGTTCTAAATTTTCTTCCATGTCTGACTGTAGTAAGACTGAGTTTAGTTTGCATATCTTTACTGAGAGAGATAAAAAGGATTCGGCTAAATAGTTGAATCGCGCGAGGAATCTGAACATTAAAACCAACTTAATAGAATCATTACCAACACTTCACTAGTGCATTTTTTCAAGATGACTACAAACGGGTTCAATGAGACAAACTCTAGACAAAAAAATAAAGTAGTTGAAGGAATACTTACGATTTACTTTATTAATCTACAGAGGTATGAATAAAATTTTTAACGAAATAATATTATATAGATGGGAGAAAAATAATATATTCGATATGACTTAATAAAAATTATACATTTTCGGATTGGATATCCAGGCTTAAAAAGGAGATTCTACCATAATCATAAACATAAAACAGTTCCTAACCAGGCAGTGTTCGAATTAAAGAAAATTTAGAGGGGTNTTAAAAAAAAGATTCTACCATAATCATAAACATAAAACAGTTCCTAACCAGGCAGTGTTCGAATTAAAGAAAATTTAGAGGGGGACTTGCGAAGCGAGTCTTTTTATAATATGGTATTTTATAAAATTGTCAAGAAACTTTCATCATATTTAGGACGCCTTTAAAGGACCTCATTGATCTCGTAGCTTCGTATTAACTTCTGACATACTATATACGTATCTACAACAATCACGTTTTAATCCATTTTGCAGATAATAAATACTTCTAGAGTGTTTGATTATTATGACGTACATTAGAGACATAAAATAAATTTCTTCAATATTACTTATCCTAAAATTGTAACCGGAATTAATCACGAGAGGAGTAATAATCACGAGAGTAATGATGAGAAAACGTCAGAAGGAGGGTGGAATTCCCTGGCCTCCCCCCCCCCGCCGCCGCCTTTAATTCGAACCCATAGTGTACGATCTTCATGATGTAATACTATACTCTTTATAGTAGTTCCTCTTAAATTTCATCTACAAATTTAATTGTGGCAGAGAAACGTTTAATCAGGATCCATGAAAATTGTGTTTGAACAAATTTCTCTATTGATTTCGTTCCGTCGAAATTACCCGTTATAAATACACACAAGAACGACTAGCCCTTTGGTTGTTTTCAATAGTCGCTTTTACTCAAATACCGCATTCTCCTCCGCCCCGTAGTCACTGCCGCCCCGGAAATAAATCTGGCGCATGAATCAGCGCATTGGAAATGGCAAGCAAACGCTTTCGCTTTTCCAGAGCCCCCTTCTCTCCCTCGCCCTGGACATCGCCATTTCTCGGAATTTCACGTCGTAATTCATGACAACGTTTGCGATCGCGAAGGCCTTGAATGAAAAGCGCAGCTAGGAAAACGAGCGATGAATCAAGTGGCGCGCAAATGACGCGGGTATATACGTCTCCGAGAAGCCACGAACCAGTTCCTGTGAATCGGACTAGTATTCGAACAGTAAACTATGTGACTGGGTTCAGTAGCGGATGTAGAGCGTCAATCTAGAGCGTAAAGTGTCTAGAGTGGCGGATCAAGGAGGGGGGCGGAGGCTAAACAGGGAGCATTTTTGTTCAAAAATTATGGTTTCACAACACAAACTTTATAAACATTACCTTTAAATAAAATGCATCAAATAAATAATTAACAATTGACAATCTGGTATTATTAACAATAACAATTATTTGTTAAAGTTATTATTACGGTATTATTAATTTTATTATTCTGGTATTATTAATAACAATAACAATTATATCTGGCCCGAGTTTTACTCCGGTTTTCCTCCGAGTAGTGGCGGACTTTCCTTGAACGGGAATGCAATTATTATTTTTGTTCTATTAATCTTGAATTTTACTGCACTACTATCAACAATTTATTTTGAATAATTAATGTATAACAGTACGTATTTGTTAAGTAATTTCTTTTGTAAATATTAAATCCACCGCTGCCCTTGAGCCGTTGATCGGAATTGATGGGACGGTCCCTTGCTTGTTTCCGGAGAGTAACTTGCCCCCCCCCCC